>NW_012193940.1:82027-114932 GCF_000504015.1 Erythranthe guttata | reverse complement strand
AATGAAAAAAAGGGGGGCACGACGGCAGCTCGGAGCATCGCTACGTGGCCTCCAGCTGAGACATCTACGTAGAAAAATACGAGGAAACTAAAATAATGAAATAAAGTTGATGGTTATACTTGGGACATGTTAGAAGAAAAGGATAAGACTTGACTAATGAAATAGTTTAGACACTCGAATCATGCTTACTAACTAGTTATTAGACATTGATACAATACCTGATGTATGAAAATTACAAGAAAATAGTTAGACGCTATGGTTGTTACCCCAAACTGATAACATATCTCAATGGTACTTGGTTGATAAATTTACAAGAAAAAATTGGTCAAAACATGGACTAATAATGTATTGCGTTTTGGTAACACGTCGACTAACTAGTATTTCATGATTTAAGTCTGCATTTTATAATTGATTGTTGATACTTTCAGTCATTAATATTGCAATTGCTGATGTCTACGAATAGGGTGGAGAGTGCTAACAATGCGTTTAAGGGTTGGTTGAATTTTTCTACATGGGTTGTTAATTAACACCGTGCAAGATCAGTTGGATTCGGGAGTTGAGCTTCAAATTAAGATTAAGGTGGAAATTTTGAAATCATGCACAATCCAAAAGCACAAATCAGCGTATTTAGTATTTCAAATGTAACATTCCACGTCTACGATAATTAACAAATCATATGTTCGTTTAGTTGTTTAAAGTTTTATTCATGTGATAACCAATGAAAATTTCATAAGATATGCATTAGTCCGAAATCATTTTCAGAAATATTTGAATTGATCATATTAGCTAATGTTAAATCTAGGCATGAAGCATATTTGTTTCATTTTACTAAAACTCATTCATCGGAAGCAAATGAAAATTTTAGCTCATATGCATGAATATCAATTTTGAATAAAATTATATTTTATTTTAAGAAAATAAAATCATATGGATGGAAAGTGATCTCACAAAGAAAAGGGTAAATAGCACTTAACCCCCTTGTGGTTTGGACATTTTGCACATGACTCCCTTATGGTATGGAATTAGGCGCATAACCCCCTTGAGGTTTGATGGAGGCAGCTTATGTTAACTCCACTAACAGAAAACTGAAAAAGACTAAATTACCCCTAATTCTACATATTAATTATGATTATTTAATTTTTTTATTTAATATATTATATTATAATTGTTATCCAATTTTAATTTTTTAAGTAACAAAGTCTTGGATTTTTTTATTCTTTTGCAAAAATCTAAAAAAAACATTTCTCTAAAGTTGAAATGAACATTAAATTTTAAAAAAATCTAATGCTAAAAGAATAAAATTAATTTCTTGACTTTCGAATCAAATCACAAATTGTTCGAAAAATATCACTTCAGTTTAATCCAAATAGAAGAATAATTTAAAAAGAAAAGAAAAATAGAAAGTAATAGGATATTTTGGTCTTTTGCAAGAATTAGTTTAACCTTTTTCTACATACACTCTCTTTTTTGGAGAGTGAGCTTCACTTGCCGTTAAATTGGATGGAAAATATAACGGAAGCTACCTCCATCTAACCCCAAGGGGGTTATGTGCCTAATTCCATACCAGAACCAAAATGTCCAAACCACAAGGGGGTTAAGTCCTATTTACCCAAAAAAAAAGTAGGAAATGGTGAAGGAAATAATAAAGCGGGGATAGAATCATAAAAATGAAAATGGTTTTGGTACCTTTGTACCCTCAAGCCGATGTTAGATTTTGTAGAACGGTTCCGACAACTCAAAGCTTAGATCAGCCTTACATCATTAAAACTTAAAAAACTAAAAAAATAAAAAAAAAAAAAAAATTGAAAACAAACACACGAGAGAGAGAGAGACTGAGACGCGTTTTTTTCTCAGCAGGAAAAAAAAAAAGAAAGGGAAAAAAAGAAATAAGAACAAAGGAGAAACAAGGAATGTGAATATTCGATAAAAAAAAAAATTTAACGCGGTTTCTTGTTCAAAGTCTCCATCTCTGCCTTTTCTCCTCCTTTGTCAATTTCGAACCCGCCTTTTTCCTCAATTCATCCTTGATCGTCGTCACATATCTTAGAATAACCGGCCAATTTCTCGTAATAATTGAATTTGAATGGGGTGTTGCAGTAGCAAGAGCGTTGATTCCAAAGCGAGCCGCGTTGCTCGGTGGCGCTCCACCGGCATCGTGGCCTTGCGCGACTCTAAATTAAAGGCATCATTTTTTTTCCCATTACGTTTTTATGCCGATTTAGTTTATGGGCTTGCGTTGTGTCTTTTTCTTTTTTTTTTCCTCACCTTCAGAATTTTGTTCTGTCTTGATTGAAGCATATTAGTCATCAGGGCCGGTCCGGCGTATTTGGGGGCCCGGGGCGAGAATATAATTGTTCGGTAATTCGGGGGCAACGTCCGGATTTTTTTTTCCGCATTAATAAATAATATAAGAAATAAAAAAATAATAAGAGTAAAAACATTGAAAAAAACTAGAAGAATAATTTCTTTTAACAATAAAATATTTTTTGCACATAAAAATATATAATATATATATAATAAAAAACTTAAAATTTGGGCCCCCTATGAAATTGGGCCCTGGGCGTGGGCCCTGCTCGCCCCACCCCAGGGCCGGCCCTGTTAGTCATTCATTTGATGGTACAACTCAAAATTGTGTACTGAGAATTGTCATTACTGTACCGTTAGGAAAAGTGTGACAGTATGTAGTTAGACTTGGGAAGTTGATGATTTTAGATTGTGTAGTTTCTGATAATCATGTTCATATATCTGTTTATGCTGAATGGATTTTTATTTTTTTTTCCCTTTCCGTAGACATTTCCAGATGATGTTCTTGATTTAGAAAGAGCAGTGCGCACGCTTGATTTGACGCACAACAAGTTAGGTAATGCTCTTTTTCATATCTGAAGCATTTGATTTGTCTTTATCTAAAAGCATGTCTTTTTCTCTTACTTCAATATCTATGGATGAACTCGTAAAATACTTCCAACTCGAGTAAAGGTTCATATCTGCACTTATTTTCCCTGTGCCACACAATTAACAAAGTTTAAATGCAGAAATTCAGAAATAGAATGTGAATTTCTTTGCTCATCTTTGTGCTTTTCACTTCCCTAATATATATTTATTTTACCTTGCAGTGGAAATCCCCATGGAGATCAGCAAATTGATTAACTTACAGCGGTTGGTAAGAATTTCTCACTACAGTTTTTTCTGCCTTGCTATTATTTTACAGCTTATTAAATGTGCATCGTCGATACTCTAAGTGAAGCAGATATTTGTTTTTAAACATATGCATGCATTATTGTTTTGATATGTAACAATTTGATCATTCCAAAATGTTGAAACATATAGTATTTTGCTGATGATTTTTGCATGAGTTTGTTGTGTGGATGATTGCATAGCTTATCCGCTTTGAAACACATCGAAATTCTATGTCACATAGTGTAGGAGTTTACCGAAAGAAGTAGACTTAACATGTCTATATTTGGTAAAATAATATTAACAGTTCTACAGAACGGATTAATTAAAAACAAAAAAAAAATGTCATCCACACTTCTTATCAAGGAAAAAAGGATTTACTAACAGTCAGTATTAGATTTTGAATAATTCCAAGTTAAAGAAGTTCAACCATACGAACCACTACTTCTAATAGATATATGAGTTTTTTGAGCTTGTTTGCTGAAATAAATTATTCTTGCAAGAGATTGGAATTTGAATGACTACTAGAGGTTATTCATAATATACTGAAAATGGGTGTTTTTATGTCTAAAGAGTGCTCAATATTTACAATTTCTCAATTTTTTTCCAAAACGAATATTATTTCTGTGGATGTATCTTGTGATACTGTATGAGAGGGAGTGTGATTGGGGAATTTTTGGTCAACATTATACTTTCAATAAGCTGACCTGATCTAATCAGTATGAATCATATATACCCAGGCATCGTAACTATACTCGGGCGTAAGTGAGATATGAAGGATTACAGAGTTTTACTCTGAAAAGTGATAAATAGCAGTTGGGATTTTGAATTGGCATAAAAGATCACAATAGCTAGTTCTTCTATTGTTTCTGTTGTTATTATGACTGATTTTGTGCATTTTGCCGTTGATAGTAGGAGTGTTTCCTTTGAAGGTTATGCTAATATTTATTATACTTAAAGCGATCCTTTCTTACAGATTTTAGCCGATAATGTTATTGATCGTCTTCCGATGAACTTGGGAAAGCTTCAGTCTTTAAAAGCTATGACACTTGATGGAAATCGAGTTACTACATTACCTGATGAATGTAAGTTCCCTCTTAGTATTGTCTTGCTGAATGATGTGGTATATGTCAGGATTTTTTAGATCAAATCTTGTGTCCTAGTTTTTGATGAATTTATTTTAATGTTCAGTGGGTCAGTTGGTTAAACTGGAGAGGCTATCGATATCTGGAAATTTGTTACTCAGCCTGCCTGAAACTATAGGGAGCTTGCGCAATGTGAGTAACTGACGTGTTTCATTCAGAAACTAGAGGCATGGCATCGATAAACTTGATATGGTTATATAGTTATAATTACACTTTCACATACCATTTGTAAGAAATGCGAGTTATTAGTTTTCTCACATTGATTTTCTAGATAACTCATATTATTGTATTGTAATCATGACCAAATGAAATTTGATCCTCTAAGCAATAAGCATGCTTTCTGTACATATTATGGCTTGCCATTCGAATATCCACTTTTATTACTTGCTTAAAATTATTATAAAAAAAATATAAACTGAATAAAGAATTATGTGGGCATGTTACAGGCAGATGAAAACCAATGTGGCTCAATCGAATACATGAAAATGTAACGATTCTTATTTTTTCTTAACATCTAATTGGTGTTAGTCTGCGAAGAATTTTAATTTCAAATGTCAACCGCAATCTTAGTCTGTGATGTAACGAATGGATCTGTCTATAGATACTAAAATGTCTTACAATAGTTGTTCGGACTTGGTACAATTGGACATCTAGCTAAAACTGCGTAGTAAAATCTGTAAATAAAAATTTAGTGAAAGTAATGCCACGTGTATCTTTATTTAATATAAAATATGTTGGATAATGCATGACAGGGCACTTTAACACCTCGAAACTGAAGATGTAAATTCGTCACATATATAATTGAAATTGAAAATCATAAAGAAGTATGTTATTGTGCTGATTATGCGACTTAGTGTGTCAAAATGCTCCATCAAGTGATTGGGTGATTTTAGAATACGTTGCTGTAATGGGCTTTGGATCTATTATTTTGACGTCCATCATATTCTGTATCATACTCCATTAGTTAAGTTGATGAAGCCATTTGAAATTGGGTTTGCAGTTGGTTCTGTTAAATGTGTCAAACAACAAAATAAAGTCTCTTCCAGAGTCAATCGGTAGTTGCTTCTCTTTGGAGGAAATTCAAGCTAATGGTACGTACGTTCAGATCTTTTCTTTGTCTCAGTTATCACTTTATTTTTTGCAAATTCTTCCTTTTTGGGAATAGTAGTTTCACCATTTATTTTGCGTCTAAATTTAGGTGGGTTAGTAGATTCTTCCTTTGGTTTTTGAAGTTTAGTTGGCCGGTTATTTCGCACTGCAAGTGTATGATTGTCCAGTGATACATCTTTTTTTTCCACCGCTTGTGTTTGTATATTTATATATAGTTTGGTATTATCAAGTTTACTGAAGAAACCTAAGAACCGTAAGAATGCAATTGTTATCTGTCTTAATTCTGATTAACAACATAGTAGATTATAAAGTCATGTGACCTGAATGAAGAGGACGTTTTCATCTGACTGTCCTATGACCTGCTCTTTCAGATTCATAACTTTTTGAAGCAGGATGTAATGTCCTATGATTGGGTTTTGTACTTGTACAATCCTTGTATTGTGTAATATTTGTTAGCATTGTGTGTAATCATAGGGTTGCATTTGAGCTAAACATCTTTCATATGCTTGATTAAAATCCGGGCCTATTTTTAATCCTAATTTGATTACATTGTCTATCTCATGTCTAATACTAATTCCAAAACAAGGACTATGTGGATTGTTTTTTTTAAACAGTTCCATTACCTCATAATCTTCAATAGTAGCATGAGGAGTAACTTGGTAGTTTCATTAGGAAGATCTTAATGTTATATTTGATCAATGCTTTTTGGTTAAGGACCGAATAAGCAGCAGAGAGGCATTAATATTTATTTACAGGAAATCGACTGCTGTTCGCTATAAATACTACATTGATCTTTGTCACCAGGAAAACCGCTTTCTTTGTTATTTGAAAATTATCTACACCATTCATCGGGCCTCAGTATGCAATTTTTGTTTTTTCTTTGATTTATATTTAGGTGATGTTAATCATTTCTTTTATCTTAGCTTTCCCTTTGTCACTCTGTAATCTGTATTCTGAATATTCTGTGCAGAAAATTCTATCGAAGAGCTTCCATCATCAGTTTGCAATCTGGTTCATCTAAAGTCACTCTGCTTAGACAATAACAATGTGAAGCAGGTTTTACTCTCATCTAGACTTCTTGTCATCTGATACCAGTCTCTTTAATGCGTTTTATAATTCTTAAATGATTATAAAAATAAAAAAATTTAATTTCAGGGAGTAGTGATTTTTACTTTTTTATTTTCAAGTCTTCAGTTGCTCGTGAAATCTGTCGATTCTACCAAAGTATATGTATATGTGAGGAGATGGAGAGTCTATTGGAGATATTTCTATTTAGACAATGTAGCGTGGATTTATTCTTGCAAATCTTTATTGGCAATTACTAGGAAATTAATCGCTAGCTTATGTTGCTATACTTGAGATCTTTTTTTTCTTTTTTCTTTTTTTGTCATTCTATTGAAAGAAAAAAAAAATCTTCAATCTTGAGAATTTGATATTCCAGTTTGCTGATTTACTTACTTGTTATAAATGGATTTGGGTAATTGATGGCACCTTCTAAAGAGTGAGGCGGCCTCACAAAGTATTTGAACGAATTATGGTGCATTGACTGATGAAAATTTGAATTTTAATTGAAGCGAGTTAAAACTGTTGATGGTTTGGTTGGCCATAGAATTATCTATTCTATACAACATAAGATGAGTTATGATAGTGGTGGACAAGCATTATTTTTTATGATTACTGCCTAATTTATAAGCATCTCCTGAAGATTCTTTTCACACTTGTCATCCCTCAGACCTCCGTTGCTGATATTTCTTGAATTTCCATTAGCTACTTTTTGATTTATGTTCTATTAGTTTAAGGTTGTTCCTCATAGTTGCTTTTCATTTAGCTTCAGAAGCAAGCAGTATCACTGCATATTCGTCTGAATGTCTTTTTCCTTCACCACTGAATGCATTGATGTTTAATAACAGATACCTCCGAACTTATTGAAAGATTGCAAAAGTCTGCAGAGTATATCCCTCCATGGCAATCCCATTTCTATGGATTATTTTCAGCAGGTACATCTTTCGTCTTTCGTCTTTCGTTTTTCGTTTTTCGTTTTTCGTTTTTTGCACGTAAATTATACAGTATCGAACAATCATTTTTAGTCTAAAAGCACACCATTATCCCCTTCTTTGTCTCCTAAATTCAGATGGAAGGATTTGAAGAATTTGAAGGTCGGAGGAAACGCAAGTTTGATAAACAGATAGATTCCAATGTGATGATTAACTCAAAAGGCCTTGATGAGGGTGTTGATCTCTGAATCCTTTGCAAACTACATAATTTTGTAAGGCTTTTCTCTAAGCTAATTAATTTATTTGCAACCATATGCGCTATTTTTTTGTTACAGAAAATGTTATTTGTTTTCTCCGAGGTTCTTTCCTAGACATGCTGCCACAATGTTGAGAATATCAAACCGGGACAAGTTAATATTAAGTTTGTTTGTTTGTTGCAGTTTGTGGGGACGGAGAATCAAGACATTGGGATGTAATTAAATAGTGGAATTGTTTAGCCAATGCTGCTGCAGATTCATTTTTTGGCGTTACAAACAGTCACATTTTGATTGTCTAAGAACTTGTAATTCTTCTACATTGTAAATGTCGGTTTTCTCCGTTTACAGTATTTTGTACTAAATGAAACGAGTAGATGGAACTTGTAAGCAGGTGTGATCTTGCAAGAAACCTTTTTCTCACATTATACTCGTTAAAATGTAAATAAAAAAATTATCACAGAAGAGTCATAGTGATGCACTTTGCAATTCTTTTTCGTCCATTCCGATCTGAATATTTTTGATTTTGGAATAATATTTTTTAGAGTAAAAAGCACTTTGTTACCCGAACAAATTTTTTTTTGCACGTCAACTTGTTAGTTTCTTGCACGGTGCCCAAAAATTGACCATGTGAGGCGATTTTCAACGGCAATGCTAAGCACGCATGAATCAAGTGAGTTTGGCAGGGACATTGAACATGCTGAAGCTGAAATATAGAACAGAAAATGGTGATCTGAAAATAGAACTGGAGGGCTCACAAAAGCCACAAGCTGAACTGAGAAATAAATTGAAAGCCATGAATGTAGAGAGAGCTTCTGCACTGGGAGAGAGAGGAGTACTGAAGACTGAGAATCATTAATGTCCAGGTACAACATGAGAAAGACACCGTACAGTAGGGCTGTTCACTCGGTCGGTAAACCGACCGAGCCGCCGAACCGAAAATTCGGTTCAGTATTCGGTAATTTTTTTTTTGAATTCCGGATTCCGGTATGGTATAAGGTATTGATTCCCGGTACCATACCGTACCGAACACCGGATTATTTAATATATATTTATTTTTGTTCTTTTAATTTAAATCCTTTAAGTTTTTACAAAAATATAAAATACTTATAGATTGATAATTTATTCCATTATTTACAAATTAACTTATATTGATAATTATCTTTTTGTTTTTAGGATCGATTATTGGAATTTGAATGTCAAATTCAAGAATTATTTTGTTTGAATTGTTTTTTTACCTTTTCCAAAATAAGAAAATATATTTCGGTTTTACTGGTACCGAAACGTACAATACCGAATATTTCGGTAAAAACTCGTACCTAACCGAATAGTTCAGTTCGATAAACGGTACAAAATTTTGAAGTACGGTACGGTATGGTTTTACCGTGTGAACACCCCTACCATAGAGTTGAAATTGGGAGAATTCTCCAAACCGAAATCAGCAGAAAACGAAATAGCTAAGCTAATTGAAACGCAAAAGGCGTGTTTGAAGAGAAGAAGTCTAGTCTTTCTTTACAGATTTCACAGTTTGAAGATGATGTATGTTTCTTGGGTTCAACCATGAAATACGTGTTATGGTCGGGGAAAAAGAATAACAAAAACTATTCAAAACACACAAGCCTAATCCTGTGTTTTTTTCTTCCTAGTGAAGACGCGTTTGACAGGTGGTCGTCCTTCTTCTGACGTGGTAGGAGGAGGTGGTGGTGGGGCATTCGACGAGCTAGGACCAGGTGGTGGTGGGTCATCCGGCTCGATCAATCTGACAATGTTATTTAGTGTCCCCCACATTTGGCGTCGGAAGGCGCAAGTCCCCGTACCTCGCTAAGTGTACCCTTCACCAACTCGAGAATTTGCAAAACTTGGGCCTTGCTATCAGGACCACTTGGTCGAGGTCGAGACGTCTGGGGTCGAGGTGCATGGACTTCATTAGTACTCAACTGCAACAAGCATCGCGACCGGAACCAATCCATGTCGGCAAAGTGTCCGCCTCCCCGAGTTCAACTTCCACGGACCTTGACTCCTCGTCCAAATAGAACTCCTCCCAACGATCGGAGAATCGTTCGCCATATGCGACGAATACCGAGTATTGGACAGGTTGCCCTTTGTTAGTGAGTTTTTTGTACATCGCCTTTGACATGTACGGGCGACCCGGAATAAGTTGGACCCGATTGAACTGCCTCAACACTCTGTCCGGATGATATGCCTCGTAGTGGTCCATGCAGCATATCATCCCACTGAACCAAGCAGAGTCGAGATGGGGAAGCGGTCACGAAGAGCCGTGTATGGTGACCATATAACCTGATTACAAACATTTAGAAACTTTCCACAAGTGGTATTAACAAATTAATATTAAATATATTTTACCTGCTCGGGTATGAGGTCATCTAACCGAGATCTCAAGTATACGGCTCGCTCTGGCGTAGAAGCAGTCTTTGACAGAGGTTCCCATCGGCTGGCTAATGGCCCCATGTACCCCGTCTTCAATGTGACACCCACCAAATATGGAAAGTGCTCGTAAATCCATGATTGGAAGAGCGTCAGCCAGCCAGCTATCGAGTTTGTTGAATTTTCCGAGGCTAACGATAACTCCTCATACAACCTGCAAAGACATGCAGTGCCCCAAGCGTACTCCCCGACACTATCTAAATCTCGGACGAGATTTAGATACTCCACGCTCACCATATTGCCGGTCTTGTCGCACAATATGGTAGACCCCAACAGGAATAACAAATACGCCCGAATGGCGTAAGTCCTCTTCAGTACACTGTCTCTCCCGGTCATCTTACAAAATTTGGCCTTCAACCACTCTAGCTTCACGGCTTTTCTCTTATCCACGTCTTCTGGGTACTCCCCCAAGCAATCGAGCATCAACTTACGGGCAGGTGGGGAATTTCGTGTGAGACGGTCGCAGGATACTGTACGTCCAACCACTGGCAACCCGACTAATGTGGCCCTGGAGCTCTATCAAAGACTGCCTTCAATCGTTTAGTTTTAGCATCTTTCCAACGACCGTTAGCAGTCTCATTGAACCATTTTTTTGTAGCCTCATTTTCAGGAAGTTTCCTAGTTTCCTAAATAAAATAAAAATATATACAATTGAAATGAAACATAAAATTAAATAACTTAAATAAAATAAAAATTACATACAAAGACCTTAAACGCTTTCCACAGTCCCTCGACACGGCCCATTTTTTTGTGGTTAGGCCAAGAAATACATGAATCAAAATTATCCCAATGCGTAACCTCGTTACTAATAGCCACCGCCAACTTGTACCTCCCAGGTGCAACGGGAATATCCTTGTCGTCAAACTCCAAATCAACCACGTCAGTACCTGTAGACTCGGTACCTATATGATCAACAGAAATATCTTCCTCCGACATCGCTCGCCTGAGAAAAGAAATAAGATATACATAGACAAAAATAAAATGAACACAATACTTATAACATGCATTATATATGGCAATAAATATGAAACATAATTTATATAACAAGTAAATTATAATAAAAAAAATAAAATGATCACATAAACAAAAGTATATTACAAGTAAATTACAATCAACTAACATTTAATCAACAAAATAATCCCTCGCTCTTCCATATCATCTATAATATTTATGTCATGGTTTATAGGAAGTATCTCATAGCATTCATCTTCAACTGCAGTAGGATCATCAGGACTCAAGGCAAAGTTGTCCCTTGGTTTAATAACAATAGGAACTTTCCATGGTTTATCTTGCGGATCCTCAACGTAGAATGCTTGCAATACTTGACATGGCATAACAAAAGGACTTGTTTTTATATCTGGTTTTGTTAAGTTCACAAGTGTAAATCCCAAACCATCCGTCTTATTCATGCGAATATTAGCCCAATCACACTCGAACAAAACCACCTTTTTTGTACCTACAGCGAATGAAAGTTCAATGATGTCTTTTATTACGCCGTAGTACCCTACATCTTCTTCTTTCGGAGATTTATCCTTTGAGCTTGCGAAACTAGTAGTCTTTGCTTTGACAAAAACACCACTATTTTGAGTTAAAAGAGACTCTTCAGATGATTTTGTGCGGAACATAAATCCTTGCACTTTAAATCTCTTTAAAGTCTTCACTCTAAATTGAGGTGAACAAGCTAAGGCTTTCAGATCTTCAGACAATTCACTTTTTCCTTGCACCTATTTCGTTATCAATTAATTATTACTACTTTGTTCAAAACAATTTGCAAAGGAAGTTCAAGTCAAATCAAACACTTACATAGGATTGAAACCAATGACGAAATTCTTTTTCTTGTAATTGCTGAATGCGCCATTGGTATGCATGGTCACTTGTCGAGATTTTATTCTTAATGGTCTCGAAATGCCCCCTAAAAGGATTTGTGTAATTTTTTAAGTGGAAATCAATTGAAGATAGTAGTAACTCAAAATATTAGCAAGTCACTTACTCAATGTAAGGTTGAACTTCATATGAGTTAAAAAGACAATAGGTGTGCGCCTTTTCCATTTCATCATAACTAAGCGTTCTGTACTTAGGTCGCACTTCATTGCCTTGTTTGTCATTGTCACAAATATTCATAGAAATGGGGAAAAGGGGATTAGGGCCTGACTTCAAATTCATTTTTTTGCGACGATTCCTATAAAATCGTCGCCAAAAAAGATTTCAAACGAATCTTGTAGCGACGTTTTCAGGCCTTTCGTCGCTAACCAAAAAAAAATTAATTAGACTTGCGAGGTTTCTGTAAGAAACGTCGCTATAGAAAAGCGAGATTTTTTCTATAATTATTTTGGCGACGATTAAGACACTATCGTCGCCAATAATAAATATAATTCTTTTAAAAAAGTATTTGTCTTGCGACGAATCCACTTTATTCGTCGCTACAAATAAATATAATTTATTATTTCCTCTTTATTACGCTACGTTTATCCTTATTCGTCGCCAAACCAATAATTTTTTCTTTTCACAATTGCACTAGCGACGTATACGTAATATTCGTCGCTAAGGTAAAAAAATAAATTGCAAAAAATAATATTCGACGTATACGTAATATACGTAATTTATTATTTCCTCTTTATTACGCTACGTTTATCCTTATTCGTCGCCAAACCAATATTTTTTTCTTTTCACAATTGCACTAGCGACGTATACGTAATATTCAACGTATACGTAATATACAAACGTCGCTACGAGAGTGCTTTATTATCTTTTTTTTTTCACTTTGCGACGGTTTGTTAAGATTAGTCGCAAACTGGCGACGATTTCTTTTATCGTCGCGAGATATTCCATCGAAATCTTATTTTCCGATATCTTGCGACGTTTGTTAGTCAAAATGGTCGCTAACTAGTGACGATTCCATAATCGTCTCCAAAAAAAACGTCGCAAGTGAGCTGTTTTGGCCTAGTGTTACTTTTATTATTATTTTTAATAAATACATTTTTTTAAGTTTTTTTACGTGTATATTATTCATTGTACTATTAGTTCAATGCACTATAGAGCCCGTTTCACAAACGGAAGCTCTTATAGTGTTACGTGGTAATTTGAGTAAAGAAACATAGTTCGAGAATTAAGAAGAAATCGAGAGATATGAATTAGGAGAATTAGAATTAGGAGAAGAATTAGAGACGGGAATTAAGAGAAGACAAAGGGAGATTAATTGATTCTTAAACTTCATAATACGTAACATTCTAATTACCCTATTTATAATACTCATCTATATATATATATAAAAAGACAATCTATGTCTTTCATTTGTTGACACGTGGCTATTTTTAGGTTTAGAAACCCTAAGGGCAGTTTTTGTAAAAAGACAATCTATGTCTTTCATTTGTTGACACGTGGCTATTTTTAGGTTTAGAAACCCTAAGGGCAGTTTTTGTAATTATTTGTTAGCCTACGGTCTTTTTTGTCTTTTTTCTATGGAAGTTTTATTTTTTTGTAAATTTCAACTGCCCAGAAGTAAGGGTTTTATATTTTCTTCAAACCGACAATCTATGTTTTTCATTTGTTGACACGTGGCTATTTTTAGGTTTAGAAACCCTAAGGGCAGTTTTTGTAATTATTTGTTAGCCTACGGTATTTTTTGTCTTTTTTCTATGGAAGTTTTATTTTTTTGTAAATTTCAACTGCCCAGAAGTAAGGGTTTTACATTTCTTCAAACCGCTGCTCTCCATCGCCACCAAACGTTTTTTATTCCTCTCAACCATTCTTCTCCTCCCAAGGCGGACGCACCGCCTCGCTGAATCTGCTCCAACGCCTCCGCCACGCTGAAGATGCCGATTTAGGTCAGATTTACGAGCTATTTGTTACCCAGTCCTCCATGTTTACTTCAATTTTCATTGAGTAAATTATGATATGATTTTGTTGCTTATTTCAGAAAATTGTGAATTTTAGTTGTAAGGTTCAAGACCAAGACGTATTCACTCTAATGGATTTTGAAAAATTTCTCATTATGTTTTAGGTTTGTTCATAAATTTTCCCTATTCTTGCAATGGGCTTCTTATTCTGTTCAATTTGAGATTTCCGTTCTGCAGAATGTGGTTTTTTTTTTTTTTTTTTAGATTATGATCATTTTTACAAGTGTAAGATATATGTACCATTTTTTTCAATTCCCTTTAACTCCAGATATCTTTCGATATCTGTAGCATTTCTTAGTTCTCTTTCACCATGTTTTTGTCTCAAATGTTTTTCCCCATTTAATTTATGTTTTTAGTTATTCTCGGATGAACAATTGGTTTTTGTTTTGGTGGAAGCCTTGGAGGATATTTGTATTTTTTCCCCTTATCTCTCTGTCTCCTTCTCTGAAACAGCCCAAGTTATTGTGAATTATTTTCACTTCAGAATCCATTTATTTGCTCTGCATATTTTCGTATAATTGATGACATTTTTTTTTATTATTTTAGCAAGATTGTTCTGGACGAAGCCTTGGAGGGTAATGGATTTTTTCCCCCGTTGTATCTCCATATCCTTCTCTGTAATAACCTATGGTATTGTTATTTATTCACTTCAAATACAGTTTATTTTCCATGCATATTGTATTCCAATTTATGCTTAAACAATTTCAAATATTGGTTCTACATAATGCTCGAATTTGTCAATTTTAATATTCAAATATTGTTTTAATGTTTTCATTGCTAGAGTTATACGCTTTTGTTGATGGAATTTATTTCTTGATCAAAATATGTTGAACCCTATTTTAGTCTCCATCTGAGCAAATAAGGTCTTCTCCAGAAACAGGAATTGGGATTCGCTGTGTTACGGACGTGGACCGGGATCAGGTACAAATTGATTGCTCGAGGATTATTGTTAAGTGTGTATTTTTACACTTTATCGTATCTTTTTATTTGGGCTTTTGGTGTGTTTTAATGATAATTGGTGCTTAAAAAGTTGATTTATGGTATTTTAGGTACAAATTGAAGAATTGGAAAAGTATGGGGTCAAAAATGCAATTTTGGCGAAAATATGGGTCAAAAGTGAAAATATCAAAATTCTGAAGAAACAAGGCTCGGACCCCCGTCCCAGTTTTAGTGCAAATTATGGGACCCCCGTCCCATACCCCGAAGTTGCGCAGTAAAGGGATTTTAATTGCACAAGGAAACTGCCTTCTTCCCCAAGTTCTTCACCCTATATAAGACCAATCCAAGCACACAATTAGGGATTTTTTTTACGCAATTTGGAGAGCAACAAAGCAATAACGAAGACGAAGAATTCGAAGACTCTAAGCATAGATTTATCGTTTATGACTTATTTTATTTGTGTTTATCCTTTAATCATGAGTAGCTAATTTTCTTATTTCTAGGATTTTATTTGGAACCCTATGTGGGATTTATGAACCCAATTCTATGATTTTATGCAAGTTTTAATTCCGGATTATTTCTTCTTCTTGTTTTATTAAGTTCATGAAACTGGCCACTTTATGCGCTTTTATGTTATTGTTAATCGCATGAATCGGAAGATCGGGTTAATAATTAGAACTGTGGTAGAAGAGCCTTTGTAGTATTAACATAGGAATATAGTTAATCTCTTAGGTAACCATTATTGAGATTTGTGCTTAATGCTGTGTTCTAGAATTAATTGCATAGGAATATAGTAATTGAATCTAGAGTATTAGAATCGTAATACACGCGGAAGCGGGTTATGATTATTTTAGCATCTCAGGTTAATAATCCGGGTTAATTGCTTGCATGATTGAAGGAATTGGGGGAATAATAATCACATAGGGGGAAAAATAAAATCCTAGGCTCGTTTACTCTGATAAATCTTCGTGTTTAATTTGCTTTCTTGCTTTGTCGTTTTAATTTGCCTTTTAATTTATTTTAGTTAATTCTCTCTAAAGTCGACTGTGTAGGGTGGGCTTGATAATAATTGGTAGAATTTAGCGTCTAGGATTAGATAATTAAATATTCCCTGTGGGTTCGATATCCGGACTTTTAGTCCACTATATTACTTGTACGATACGTGCACTTGCGTGTAGGTTTTCGCCGAACAAGTTTTTGGCGCCGTTGCCGGGGAATATTTTAATTATTTATTTTATTCTAGCTCTAAATTTGAACAATTTTCACGATTCACCCAAATTATTATTTTTTTTTTTTTTTATCTTTTCGTTTTGATTTTTTTTTTTAATATATATTTTTTTTTCTTTGGTTACATGTCAGGTTACAATTTCCGCGCACCTCAAACGGGATATGAATGGCTTCCGTCTGGCGAATACCTCCAAAATAGCTATAATATGCCGTCACTTTGTTCAATATGTGGTGGAGATCATTACACTAACCAATGTTGGTATGCACCGAAAGCGAATAATTTCATAGATAACACAAACGGCGGTTATTGGAACACATACACCAACAAGCCACGAGAACCCACTGTTGAGGAGTGTTATAGGAAATCCATCCTTGAAGATTTTATGAAATCCACTCAAGCATCTATCCGAAGACTTGAAATAATGTTGGAAGAGATGAAGCTCAAGAGGTCTCTTGAAAATATTTCAGACAATGTCGAGAATGGTTGCAACAAAGAAAATTCGTCTGAAACTTGTGATGAGAAAAATCCTTTAGACCTAGAAAATAGTGTCGATGAGAGGGAAAAAGAAATTACGAAGACACTTGAAGATGATGAATCAGACAATGAAATCGAGCTCAACTCCAAAGATGTCTCGGAACAAGAGAAGAAGGAGATGGATGTGGTTAGTGCAAATATTCAAATTGATGATCTTATTGTTATTCCTGACGTGGCTTTGAAGGCATCAATAGAGGTTGATAAGAAGGCGAATGTGTTTGAAGTGGAGGTTATACGCGGACGTGAGGTTTTTGTGTACCGATTTGAGGGAGCGGGTGATGAAGATCCCAACTTGGCTTCGTACCGATTGATTACAACTAAGAAAGACTACAAGCTATGGTGGACCCTGACATATTGCAATCCTATCCCTGTATCGGTTGCAATTGAAGTGACAAAGCTCATGGATGGATGCGCAATCTACAAGGCTTTGGATTGGACTTAACAATTTTAAGAAAGAAATGTCCGGCTGAAGACTTTAAACTTAGCGCTTCTCGGGAGGCAACCCGAGCTTTATTGTTTTTCGTAGTTTTCGTTAATTTTTCGTTTCGTTTTTTTTATTGTCATAAGCATGCATTCTAATTCACTATTTGAATTTTACTTTTCAGGGTCGAAAACGTGATCGAGGGTCGAGTCGGCCGTCCGTAAAAAAAAAAAAAAAAAAAAAAAAAAAAAAAAAAAAAAAATTGCACCACTGCCTGTGGGACGGCCGTCCCAAAAATAGGTGTAAATGTGGGACGGCCGTCCCAAAACCAGTAACGAGAGAAACATCTCGGACGGCCGTCCGAAAATAAGCACAAAACCCGGGACGGCCGTCCGACTATTTTTGGGGCGTTTTAACTTTAAAAAATTCGATTTTTCCCCCATTATTTCCTAAACCCTCCTATTTCCTTCTCTCGAACTCCCACACACAAATGGAGGCTAGAGAATCGAACCAAATTCCCCAAAATCTACTCTTTCAAGGCACGCCCACAAGGTGTTCGACAATTTGCTCCAACCAAGTTTTGAGTTCGATTGTTAACCAATTCTCACCGAATCTATTCCAACCTCTCTCCCAACTATGTCATCCAACAAACGAGGCCGCACGAGCGAAGCATCATCTTCCAAAGGGAAGGGAAAGGGAAAGAAAAGTGCCACCGCCCAATGAGGACGAGCGTGAGAGAGCTAGGGAGGAGCACCCCGATCACATCGACTCCGACTAAATCAGGTGTTTTCTATCCTTAAACTTTGTGCTAATTTCATTGAGGGCAATGAAAAGTTTAAGTTTGGGGGTGAAAAACATGTTTTTGTGCTTATGTGTTTTAGTTTGCATGCATTAGGTTTTTTTTCGTTTTTATTGCTTTTCTCGTTTTTCCGGAATTTAAAAAAAAAAAAAAAAAAAAAAAATTGTGAGTCGAATGCATCGATGAGTTATGATGATGAGAGATGATCAATGTTTGATGATGAATTGCTTGTTTTGTGTGATAAAGATTTGATGTTTGTTTAGCTTTCGATTCAACGGAACTTAGAAGCGAATTATTGCTAGGAATCACATTTTGTGCATTGCTTTGGTTGAATGTTTTGTATTTTAAATTTGGAATTAATTTGTGTTAGATCATGCTATGTTCGGTTTTAAGACTCACCTTAGGAAATTTATGATACGAAGTATTGAGTAGTAAGTGATTTGGGATATGATTTGGGCCTTCTTTGAACCGTTTGAGCCTTTCAAGCCGACCTTTTTATCGAAATATTCCTTAGAACCTTGATTTGAGCCTCGGAGAAAAGGTGTTCTTTCTTTTAGCCAATGTGTAAGGTAGAATAGGTGGTGATTCTTAAAAATTATCCCTTGGAGTTCGGTCAAAAATTTTATAAGGTCCTTCTTCTTCTTCGAAAAAAAAAAAAAAAAAAAGAAAGAGAGAAAAAGAGAAGAAGAAGAGACTAGAAGGGAGAAATAAGGACTAGTTGTTGAATTATTTTTGAAAACTCGATCCATTGCCTCAAAAGCAAAAGTGGAGACTTTTGAACTTTTGTGAATCGAGTTTATTAAAGTCCGTAGAAGTGAATTCATTGTTTCAAACGCCTATCTTTCAAATTTTGGCGTAATCACCTAAATTCAAGAAGAATAGCCACACATACCCATATTTCCTACCTCGAACCAAAGAGCCTAACAATTGAAAGCCACAAAGCCCCAATGATCCCAATAGCTTAATGTTCGATATTAGTAGAGTAGAATAATTTGGTGAGTATTTGGAGTCAAGCATATGCATGTAAGTATAAATTCTTTCTATCTTTAATTTGCAAATATTGGATGCTTGAAGCAATTGTATGAATTGTGGTTTTTGGTAATGGTGAGTGACTAAGTGTTGTTGAATTTTGAGCTTGCGAATGCCTAAGAATTGTCATTATAATTACAAGTTCTGAAAACGTGAAGTTGGTCATTGATCTATGTGATGAGATGTTATCGTTGAGTTATTTGCTTATTGGTAAATTTTGCTTGAGGACAAGCAAAAGTTCAAGTTTGGGGGTGTGTTAAGTGTGTATTTTTACACTTTATCGTATCTTTTTATTTGGGCTTTTGGTGTGTTTTAATGATAATTGGTGCTTAAAAAGTTGATTTATTGTATTTTAGGTACAAATTGAAGAATTGGAAAAGTATGGGGTCAAAAATGCAATTTTGGCGAAAATATGGGTCAAAAGTGAAAATATCAAAATTCTGAAGAAACAAGGCTCGGACCCCCGTCCCAGTTTTAGTGCAAATTATGGGACCCCCGTCCCATACCCCGAAGTTGCGCAGTAAAGGGATTTTAATTGCACAAGGAAACTGCCTTCTTCCCCAAGTTCTTCACCCTATATAAGACCAATCCAAGCACACAATTAGGGATTTTTTTTACGCAATTTGGAGAGCAACAAAGCAATAACGAAGACGAAGAATTCGAAGACTCTAAGCATAGATTTATCGTTTATGACTTATTTTATTTGTGTTTATCCTTTAATCATGAGTAGCTAATTTTCTTATTTCTAGGATTTTATTTGGAACCCTATGTGGGATTTATGAACCCAATTCTATGATTTTATGCAAGTTTTAATTCCGGATTATTTCTTCTTCTTGTTTTATTAAGTTCATGAAACTGGCCACTTTATGCGCTTTTATGTTATTGTTAATCGCATGAATCGGAAGATCGGGTTAATAATTAGAACTGTGGTAGAAGAGCCTTTGTGGTATTAACATAGGAATATAGTTAATCTCTTAGGTAACCATTATTGAGATTTGTGCTTAATGTTGTGTTCTAGAATTAATTGCATAGGAATATAGTAATTGAATCTAGAGTATTAGAATCGTAATACACGCGGAAGCGGGTTATGATTATTTTAGCATCTCAGGTTAATAATCCGGGTTAATTGCTTGCATGATTGAAGGAATTGGGGGAATAATAATCACATAGGGGGAAGAATAAAATCCTAGGCTCGTTTACTCTGATAAATCTTCGTGTTTAATTTGCTTTCTTGCTTTGTCGTTTTAATTTGCTTTTTAATTTATTTTAGTTAATTCTCTCTAAAGTCGACTGTGTATGGTGGGCTTGATAATAATTGGTAGAATTTAGCGTCTAGGATTAGATAATTAAATATTCCCTGTGGGTTCGATATCCGGACTTTTAGTCCACTATATTACTTGTACGATACGTGCACTTGCGTGTAGGTTTTCGACCAACAATTATGTACATGGCTAAATATTCACAATGTTTAGATGTCGCCATTTTCCTTTGTAGATGGGCAATATTTTGATGCTTTTATTTTCAAAATGCAGTAGGCAAATTACGTTTTACAAGTTATAAACTATTCAGTTTTAATTATTATTTGAATATTTCTCTACTATAAAATAAAAGTGAAGCTCAAGGGGCTCTTGTGATTAATGTAGTTAAAATCGAGATCTAAATCGTAAAATCGTAAGACTTTAAGATTTTACACACTGTAAATGAGTAAGATTGCACTAAAATCGCAGGTGCCTTAAAATCGTGTGAAATCACGTTCAAAATCGTTAAAAACGGAATTTTAGTGCGATTTTGGCGATTGTCAAGAATTGGGCTGAAATTTTGGATTTTGGCCTCATAAATTCAGTTTTTAAACTAAATTTTTTTAGCCAATTACCAAATAATCCAGAATATATAAAGCTCAGCCCTGCCCTAAAATAACAATCTATCACGACGTGAAGAAAATACTTCTCTTTTGCCAGTTTCAGTTATCTCCTAACACAATTTATGTTAGACTATGTTTAATTAATGTTAAACACGTTTTGTTAATTTTGGGATGTTATATATTTGTTAGGACATATATTATGTATATTATGACTTATTTTATTTGTGTTACGGATGTTTTCTAAGTAGTAAGTACTAAATATATTTATTGTACAATACATGTAAAGTCTTACGATTTTACGATCCGATTTTACGTTTCCGATTTTACTACCCCTCTCCGATTTCGCTTAAAATCCCGATTTTGCCTGTGATTCTATATGTTTGAGGAATTTTTTTAATTAGCATAGCCCTCAATGATATCATCCTCTCAACATATGGAGCTGATAATGTAAGTGGTCCCCTCTTTTTATAGTTTTGCAAATTTACTTTTGAGAATACTTTACAACCAAATTTTGGGAATCAATTAAGATTTTCACAAAGATGGGTTTGATTTTAATTCATGTTTTTACAAATGTTTGACATTTGAAAAGCTATAATATGCAATTAGTAATTTTATCTTACAATTTGTTATTTAGTTTTCTTTAAGGTGCATCAAGTAATTGCATTAGAATATATTTGTTTCTATTTAGTGTGATTCAAGTCATGGTTTAAATCTTAGTATGACTTAGAATTTTGATAAACTTAAAAAGCCTAACTCACCCGTTTAACTCTTTGTCAGGGCTTTCTCGGAGGTCAATCTTGATTTTGTTGCGGGTGCATTGCCAAGAGGGAAAAGGAGCAAGAGGCTGCAAGTGTCCAAATTTTGACTTCTACAAGCGACTTCAGAGGCGAAGCATCGGTGCTCGAATTTGTAAATGGATGTTAGTATTTAGACAATTTTATATTGCTACAAAATGTATTTAAATGAAATGTATTTTTCAGTATTTATATTTTATATACGTATATATCAGTCAGTTTTGTTAAAGAACGAAATAATGATGTCGTCAATTGCAGGAGTTGTAGAATACATGTATGGCAAGTTTATTATTTTTTGTTTTATTCAATATACTTCATTTCTTTAACGATCAATTCATATTATGACGATTTAAATTCATACAGCTCTTTGTCAATTTAATTTTCCTAATTAAATTTTATTTTATATTTTTTATTACTATTTTTAATGATGAGATATTTAAATATTTTATTAATTACCTTTAGAAATACTACTCCGTGCATCGCACGGGTGTACTACTAGTAAATAATAATTAACTACCACCCCACTAATCCCTTAACCACACTAACCCACTAATTTAATTCAAGAACGTTTTATATTGAGTTATGAGAAAACTATACCGAAAGTTCTAGCCATCTTAAGAAAAGTGAGGGACGAGATTGATGATAATGTGAACTTCAACAAGAAACAAGCAACAATTAAATTATATTATATTAAACCTTCATAGATCTAAAAAATATGTAATGTACCATATAATTTAAGAATTATATTGATGCATTATTAATTTATATAATATATGGGGCTTCTTAAAATTTTCGAATGTGTATTATCTTATAAATTTAGCGAATTATTAATTTAGCACGTTGTCCCCGAGTCGGGACCGGGAAAATTTATTATTTAAGCGAGGTTATTAATTTATCGAGTATTATTTTATCGAGGTTCTACTGTATATTTTTAGTTATATAATTTAATTATTATTTTAGTTATACCTTTTAATAAAAGAAGAAATTTTAATAAGGGTTAACTGCAAAAAATCCCCTAAACTTTGGACGTTTTTGCGCTTTATCCCCTAAACGGAAAAAAGTTGCACGATCATACCTTAACTCTATTATTCTTAACACGAACGTCCAAAATGTCCATTTTAGGCCAAAATTGGCCGGAATCCAAATCACGTGCCTTACACGTGAAAATAATTGGGGTAAATTAGTATTTTCCTTTTACACCAATTTTCTTCCTTTTCTTTTTAATAAATATAAATAAATGAAAAAAGAAAAATAAAAGAAGTTTTTTCTATATGAAAATATAAAGAAAAAGAAAAAAAGAAAAAGAAAAAGAAAACTTCATCTTCTTTCCGTTTCTCATGTCACCGCCAATAACTGTGGGTTTTGCGGCGGAGAGGGGGTGGCTGGTGGGTTTTGACGCAACCAATTTCCACCACCAATTGTGGGTTTTGACTCGAACATGAAATCACTCACCAATTTCAACCACCATATAACTTTGACGAGGCCGGTGGGTTTTGTGGCGGAGATGGTGGCGGTGAAGAGATTGGTGCTGTGAGTGAACTCTAATTCTGCCACTCCCCATCTCTGCTAAGCTTTTACCCAAGCCTTTAGAATTAATTCTTAGGGAATTTGGGTCTGGAAATGGCGGTGGTAATTGGGTCTCGAATGGATTCTGATGGGGTGAGTTCGATGGTTGGGGAAGGAGGAGGAGGAGATTGAAATTGGGAATTATTGGAATTTGGTATTTTTGGTGCGGTGGGTTTGTGCTTAGGACTTTTCTGATGGGTTTTGGTATTTAAGGATGAATTTCATAAATTGTTTAGGTATTTTGGGACCCTAATTAAGAAATCAAGGAGAAAAAGAAGATCAAAATTTACCGAGGTTTGGTGTTCATGGTGTTCATCTTCATCCCTGTTTTTTTTTTCCTGTCGCTGTTCAGGTGCAAGAGGGAGGGAGAGAGGAAAGGCCAATATTTTTTCTTTTTTCATTTTTATAAAAACCTTGTGATTTCACGATTTTACCCCTCCTCAAACAGGCGAGAAATTAGCCAAAAATAGATTTTTTAGTCGTCAGTGCAACGGAATAGCAAGTTCAGGTATGCTCGTGCAATTTTTTTCCGTTCAGGGGATAAAGTGCAAAAACGTTCAAAGTTTAGGGGATTTTTTGCAGTTAACTCTTTTAATAAATTAAAATTTAAAATACAAATTAAATTGTGTTAAATGTTATAAATGATACTTTATGGATAAGTGTAACATAGGATAAATTTAGGGGTACAAAACGAATTTTACACTTGAATTTATACCCCTTTCAGTTTCCCTACGTGACCACTACCCATAGAACAGAAAACCGGGTCGGAACCCGCAAGGGTGGCCTAGCGGTTGGAGCAAGAGAGCTTGGGTCAATTGACCCAAGTTCGAATCCCCTTGCCAACGGTCGTTAGGTCGAGCTTGTCACACATGGTTAGCCTAGTGTGGTTTACATCTCTAGTATGGTTTGCAAGCTATTATACGAGAGTATAGGTTTTCTGGAATTCAATTGAACTGATAAACGGCGTCGTTGTTGAAATAGTGGCCCCTTGTCTGTTCGAGCTTTGAACTTTTTTGAATCTTCTAATGGAGCTCCCCGGAATGCACTTTCCCCTCTTATTCATAGCCCTTCTCACTTTCGCAGGTACCTATATCGCCATTTTTCTACTTCCTGCTCCATTCATTTTTCATTATTTAATTATCTGCAAAGTTTAGTTTTTTTTAATTTTTAGTAATGGGCAGCAAAATTGGAACTTCTTGGGCTGAATCTAAACCTCCACTTGGGCCACGGATTACAGAATTTTCGTATTTCTTCGATCATGGGGAGTGCAGTCCAGTTAATAATGGAGAATTGATCAATGATGAACGTAATCGCAATTAAGCATCCATATAGTTTGTGGGGTTTGGTACTGGTACTAATAATTTTATATAAAATTTGACGGCGTGAATGAGAAATACCCGTTAATTGACGGCGTGAGAACCAGCGAAGCCACGAGAGAGAGATAGAGAGAGAGAGAGAGAGAGAGTTGTTTGCATTATTCGGGACCTGTCACAGATCAGCATCGCCATCAAAATGGGTCCCATTGCCACCTATTGCCAGCTGTCGTATATAGCGAATAATATCCTTCTGTGTTAATCAATAGGTACGTGATGACAGTTATGACCTCCATGATTTATTTCTTTAACAACTGCTGCTGGGTCATCAGCGTAATTAATTATGGGGAGTCAATAATAATTAAGCCCAATTATGTATTAGTAACTTGTTGAATGAAATAAAATAAGTGGCGTGTCTATCTGTTGTTGGTGACACGACGACTGACTGGTTGAGAGAAGCCAGCCAGGTTTCATCATATATTATTATATTTTAGGGTGTTAATAAAAATAAATTGGGAGAGCACAGATACATTAATATAGTTACATACATACATACATATATACACACAAACACTGATCATCATCATCATTAATACATTCAACAACAACCAATTATTCCAATACTCTTATCTACTCTTCTCCATCTAAGTACTATCAGATAATCAAGAAAGGTTGGTTTTCACTTGTATGTTTTATTCATCTGTTCAGTTCTGAATCTGGACTAGCTACCTACCTACTATATCTCCTTCCTTCATTAATTATTAATTATCTTATTATATACGAAAATATAATTTTGAATTTGATTTAGATATGGTGAATTACTGGAAGTCCAAGGTTCTTCCGAAGATCAAGAAAGTCTTCGAAAACCCGAAAAAGGTTGCTGCCGCGGAAGCTTGCAAGGCCTTCGATGAAGCTAAGGTATATAATAATAAGTATAAACTAATTAGGTAGGTTGGTTAATAATATGATGATGATGAAGATGATGATGATGATGATGATGATGATGATGATGATGGGAACGTACATGTTCATTTTCAGGAGCAATACTCAAAAGAGTTTGAAGACAAAAAGACGGAGCTTGAACCCAAAGTAATTGAAATCTATGGAGCTTCCTCCACTGAGATTAAGGTAAATTAATTATTATTTGGTCTAAATAATTACATGATCTTGTCTGGTATATTAATTTATCAAAAAAAAACAGAGTCTGGTGAAGGAACCAAAGGACGCAGCTCTGAAGAAGCATTCGGTGGCAGTTGGGAAATTCCTAGACGAACTTGCTAAGATCGGTATGTCTATCTATATTCACACATCATCATCATCATCATCATCATCATCATCATAGTAGTCTTATAATAATAATTAATTATTGATCATGTTCTGTTTCTGTGGCGGCAATATATATAATATATATAATTAATAGAATTTCCGGGAACGAAGGCTGTGTGCGAAGCGGGTACGAAGGTGGGGGTAGGATATATACCCGGTCCAGTATTTTTTGTGTTGGAGAAGGTGTCTACCTTTATAGTAGTTGAGGAGAAAGAGGATGAGAAGAAAGAAGAGGCTGCCCCGGCCCCGGCCCCACCACCTGTTGAGGCTGCTGAGGAGAACGCTACTACCACCACCACCACTGAAGAGAGCTGCGGCACCAGTACTACTGTGGTCAAAGAAAAGGAGATTGTGGTGGAAGCCCCGCCCGTGGTGGTGGTGCCGGAGCCTACTGCTTGCACAACTGATGCAGAGCCACCAAAAGTTGAAGTTGCACCACCTGCAGAGCCGCCAAAGCCCTGATCCATCGATAAACCCCATCTCATCTCATCTCATCTCATCTCATCTCATCTCATCATCTGCTACATACCTTTTTTTTCTTTTTCTTTTTGATTGTATCATCAAGTCCTCCAATTCAAACTATATACATATGTGTATATGTGATTTCTTATCATTCTTTATTGCTGCAAGTCATGTATTTATTTATTTTGTAATCATTTCAAAACCTTTGATTTATCATCATCGTCATCATCAGCTGTATTAATTATTGTTTGCGTGAAGCTGTATCTATATATATCTACAGTTTGGGTTTACTAAAGAAATTTATTATATATTTTTGTGTGCAAGTCATGATATATATATATTGACTTAATTTTTAATCCTCTTTCTCTTTATTGCCAAAATAAATTAACTCCATGCTCTTAATTTTCTGATTCAATGACGACTCAAATGGAATCAGTACTACAACATATATATGTATCTTTCATTCAACTAGTGCAATGAGAATTTAGTTGGTGATCGATGAGAAATTCATATCTTAATTAATCCAACTATACATCTTTCTTTCAATATATAGTTTTGAACAAACCTATTTTTCATTTGTTTTCTTAATGAATAGGCATGTCTATTCATTTGGTCACACTTTGATAACAATGTTGTGGCGGCTTAGTGCCTATATTTAGATGCATACATGAGAGAGTCTAAGAGTACTTTTACATGCATGATCAACATTTAATATGTTTCCCAAAGATTAAACTCCAAAAATATAATCTACGCACTGGTACCGCGCTCATGTTGCTTGTGCAAAAACACGTTGAATGTCACCACAACAACATTTCACTGACGGATTCAAAACCATCATATAAAGATCAGGTTCTGGACAACGGTTTCAAAAAAACCATTTAACTATATATATTTTACTTTTTAATTGCTCCACTTAAAATGTACTGTCAAGGCATGAGGAAGGGATTGATTATTTTGAGATATATATATATATACAGTACTGATATGCCTAATTGGGCCAACCCAATGGACTTACAATTTATTTACCTACTGGGCACGAGCCCAATATTGAAGACTAATATCACCGAGGCCCAATCACCTTCAAATAAGGTTTGGGCTCAACGATCTCATCTATGGTATAAATAACGATATAATTCATTTGCTAAAGGTACGCCCTATTATCCAAATAATACTAGGGGTCATATTCTCCCAACTATTTCCATTATCCGCACGTCTGACTTGAGCGTCGGAGGGGTTTCCGCCGGATCAACCCCCGGCCTAGTTCATGTGTTTTTTGTTCGCAGTTATCTCAGGGCTATCTAGCACGTGAGCAGTGACCCACTTTGCTTTCCCAGCTCTTTCAATCTCAACTATATAAGGTGATCTATTTTTAGCATCATCAAGTACCATTTACAAGTACGTTATATATATATATCATAAGTAGTACATTAATGATGAAGAGAAACAAGGGAGGAATATAATAATGCAACAAAAATTTGTGTTAATTATGGGAAGGTCTTCGTGTCGTGTCATCAAGTAATGAGGATCATGACATTAGGAATAGGAAAGAAAAGTTTAAATTAAGGCAGGTACACAGATTGTGAAGCGAAACAATTACTCCATTAATTAATAATAATTAAATAGGGCATGCATGCATATGTATTATATTCCTGCATTGAAGGTATATGATGGATGATCACTTATTGACATAGTTGCAGTTGAGTCGAATTTCAGAGTGTTGGTCGGCTAAAAAGTCCTGAATGTTTCCAAGCTTGACCATTGAGGCAGCAAACTGATGGTGGAAGACGGAAGATTGGGAAGCAAAGGCGGAGACGAGGGGAGCAGTCCTTGAGTCGGAGTAGAGCATCTGGTCAGTGGAAAGAATACCCATTTTCTTCTGAAGGTTCTTATAGTACTGTACGTCGAATGCCTTTGGTGTGACAGCGTCTAGGTCAACGTACTCGGAAGCCCATCTGCATTTTCTTCTGAGGAAGTTGAGATATTTAGGGTCGATGGTGGGGTCGGGTTTGGAAGTACCTTTGTAGTTGTAGAGCCTGAACTGCAATGAGTCGCATGAGGTTCTACCAATGGTGTGGGCACCTGAGAGAACAACCAAGTCAAGTATGTTCAAACCCTTAGACTGGAAAAGCTCGATGAGGTCTGTGATTTTCTCGTGGCCCATAGGTACAGATTCAGCCTCCTTGGCTAATGAGATTCTGCCGTCTTTTCTGCCATAAGGAACAGACCAGAAGGGTCCACCAGCAGCAACAGTGGCATCTCTTGCAGCTGCAGTTAGAATGTCTGCGCATGAAACTATCTTTGGGCAAACTCTCTCAACCTCAGACTTTATGTCGTCAATCACTTGGAAACCCCTAAGGGTCTTGCTTGCCTTTGCCTTTCTCTCGCTTCCTTTGTGGTTCAGAAGAATAGATGCATCACATCCCTACGTACGTACGTATATATTGATCATTCATTCATTCATTAATTAATTAATATACATATATGTCTATAATTCAGAAGAATTGAATTGAAGAAGAAATAAATATTTAAAATGACGTCGATATGATATATCGTACTCTGACGGAGCAGTCGTGGAAGTGAAGCCTCATGAGAGCAGGTGCAAGAGTGGAGTCATTTTTGAACCAGTTGTGAAGCTTTCTGTGGATGATACCCTCAAGCTGTGGACAGTTTCCATGGTAGTATCCATAACTCAGAGCATCATCATATTCATATTCCCTGCTGCCCCCCTCAACTGCTACCACCACCACCATCATCATCAACAACCCAACTATCATTCCACGCCCGGCCCCCATTTTCATCTTCTTCTTCTTTTCTTTTTAATTCTAATTAGCTCTCTTGTTTCTTGTGTTACTAATTATATTTATGACTAATTGATCATTCATTCATTCTGGAATATATATATACATATACATACCACAAGTCAATATTAATATATACGTGACACGCACCATCATATTCATATCCATTCTTTCTAGCTACTATTATATTCATTCATTATTAATACGTGCCAACCATCATGCATATATGTCTGTGGACGACGTGCAAGTGTGTCTATCCATTGACTTGGATCTTGTTGTGGTCACCGGTCAAAAGCCCAACACGATACTAATACCCAGCCCACTAACCAATTCCCCAAGGCCCAAGCAGATAACATGCATTTCATTTTCATTTTTTGTCTTTTATTATGCCTGCATCCCTGCATTAACTATTTATGTACTTATAATAATTAAACAAAATTCTAATAAGATTTAGGGTAAATCACAAAAAGAACATGACAAGGCAAGGGCATTTAATTAAAAGAGGGACATCCAATTTTTTTGTCTTTCAAATACATCCAGTTCATTCAAACTTATTTGTAAATAAAGAAAATCCTTTTATATATACCAAAATTACCCCAAATTCATTGAAACCCAATTCAACTATGATTTCATGATTTACGTCCCAATTTAGCCCAATTTCATCAATTAACTAATTTTAACCCCAATTTTAGTAGCCAAAACAGTAATATTAATTAAAATATTTTTTTTCTAAGAAAAAAAAAATTCAAAAAAAAATAAAAAAAAAATCAACGCCGGAAACCGGCCGGAAAAAAAATTCACGAAAAAAAAAATAATAAATCAACGCTGGAATTTGGCCGGAAAAAAAAAATTCAGAAAAGAAATTATTTTCTGAAAAAAAAAATATTTTGGGGGTTAATGTGATATATTTGTTTAAATCCGGGGTCAATGTGTAATATTAAGGAAGTTAGAGCATAATGGATAGAATTGATAGGAATTGTATTTTAGACTAAAGACATGGTGTTGGGTTCAATTGAGAGACTGTTTTTTTTTGTGGACCAAAATGCATTTAAGTCCCATGTAATTAGACACGGCCACGGGCCGGTTCAAACCGGTTCACAGTTCACGTTTTCCGGAACCGGACCCGGCCCGTAGTATGGACGGTTCAGCGGGCCGGTTCGGCCCGTCGGTTTGGGCCGGTTCCGGGTCGGCCCGGAAACTTTGAATTTTTTTTTTTTGAAATATTTGATGAATAAGTAAATTAAAAGAAGTACTTTAAATAGAAAAAGGAAAAGGAAATAAATGAAAAGTCAATTTAGAAGCACAAGTTTGAAATATTTGATGAATAAGTAAATTATAGGAAAAATTGGGGTGTGAGGGTATTTATAGGAAAAATTGGGGGAGGCAAAAAAAATTCAAAAAAAAACAAAATTGGGGTGTGAGGGTATTTATAGGAAAATTGGGGGGGGGGGGGGGGAATTCAAAAAAAAGTAAATAACGGCCGGTTCACCCGGGCCGGTTCGGGCCGGTTCACTAGCCGATATTTGCTTTTTTTTTGAATTTTTTTTTTTTAAATCCGGGTGAACCGCCGGACCGGCCCGGCGATTCACGGTTCACCATTTCTTAGAACCGGGCCCGTCCCGGGTAGGACGGGCCGGTTCACGGGTCCGGGCCGGTTCATCCGGTCAACGGGCCGGTTTGAGCCGTCAACGGGCCTGTTCGGGCCGGTTACAGGCCCAAAACCGGCCCATGGCCATGTCTACATGTGATGGGCCTTTTTGCCCCCTGATGGTAGTTGATACTTGATAGATAAGAAAAAAAGAATTTAACGTGGGTAAAAATGTAATTGTCCATTGCTCCTTTAAAACGGCTCTCCCACTAGGACTAGGGTTTATCGAACAATTTCTTTTACGCCGTCGATTCATATTTCTTTGTGTTGGTCAAGTGCAGGTTCTTCTTTCATAATCTAACCTCTCTGAAATCTTTGTTATACGATATATTAACTGTATTCCTTTCAGAACTCTCTTTAATTCGTTTGCAGGTGATCTAATTTTCATATATGTTGCCTTTAGCGTTAATTTACGTGTCATCTTCGTTAATTGGAATTTTCCAGTTTGTATGTCGGAGTATTTATGAATGTAAAGTTGACTTTTTCTTCTGATACTGTTTGATTCGGATTTTCTGATTACTGTGTTTCCTTGTCAGAATGTTTGTGAATAGTGTATAATTCATTAATTAATTAATTATTGATTGTTTGTTGCGCAAGCTAAGTAAGATGTATGTGCAAATAAATAATGAATTAGTGGAAGTTGATGTTGACAGAAAATGGAGTCGCAGATAAAGCATGCGATAGTGGTGAAGGTAATTGGAAGAACAGGTTCACGAGGTCAGGTGACTCAGGTGAGAGTGAAGTTTATTGATGATCAGAACCGTTTCATTATGCGAAATGTTAAGGGCCCTGTTAGGGAGGGTGATGTCCTTACCCTGCTCGAGTCCGAAAGAGAGGCTCGGAGGTTGCGTTGATTCTCATTATTATTTTTCATGGATTATTTTCTCAATTGACAATTCACATTTTCTTCTAGTTATAAAATGATTTCTATTTTGGGGACCGGACTTAAATGATTCTATTAATCTTTTTTCTTGTACTAGTTGTCAAGATTTAGGTTCTTATAGACAAGATAAGATATTTGATGATTAGCACGGGAAGTTTGAGAGTGATGATTAGTATTGATAATGTAGCTTGAAAACTGGCTATCTTTTTATGGACTTTGTCTTTTGATGGACTTGTTATATGGACTAGTTCCTTCAATTGTTATATGGACTTTGTCTTTTGATGGTTAATGAATTTTCTTGTGTTGTATTGGGAAAAGGTTGTCTTATTAGTGTAGATCTTGATAGTTTCCCACCACCAGTAGTAGTTATAGAACTTGAACATATCATGTTAAATTATTCAAATGTCATAATCGTGAATGACTAAACATTACTCCAAAATGTAAGATCAACCATCACAAACTCAAAATTAGTTTTTTTCATTACAAATTGAGACAAGATACTGCTGTTACTTTCTTGCTCTAACGACATTAGAAACATTCAAGAAATGATGGACCAGCTACCTTTTGATAAAGCAACATAAAAATGACGGCTGATATAAAAAGGAGAAAGTAAGTATCGTGTCAAGAAATACGGGTTCGTTGTCCTCTAAAAGAATGCAGTTAGTGCTCTTAAAATGAGAAAAAGGCCCATTTTTCCCCTGCTTCATGACGACCGCTGGTTATCCAGTCAACAAGAAGCAAGCTCGATACGGATGTCAATTTGAAATTTTGAATTTGGGAATATTTTGCAGTGGAAAAGCAAGTGACCGAATCAGGAATTACAACCAAAGGTACATCTTGTCTGACGCGGATGCCAATTTGAAATTTTGAATTTGGGAATATTTTGCAAAAAAACAAGTGACTGAATCAGGAATTACAACTAAAGGTGCATCTTGTCCGACGCTGGCCTACTGAATGGCATAAGATCAGCCACCATGAGACTGTTTGGGGATCTAAATTGATTCCTTCTCATCTGCAGCTAGATCCATTGCACCTGATCCTGACCCCTTTTCATAAATTATCAATCCGAATAAACACTTCATTTTTTTTGGTAAAGATCCACCGGAGGAGAGAGACTGTAAAGCGCAGTGGCGTTACGTGTTTGTTGTGGCGGAGGTGCCATGGTGATGACCAGCGGAGAGGACCAAAAGTGAAATAAAATGCGATAGCGTATCATAAAAAGGCGTGGAGTGGAACAATGTTTTATTTATATCTATCTCTATATGTCGCTAAATCTCTCTATATAT
>NW_012193940.1:54521-66693 GCF_000504015.1 Erythranthe guttata | reverse complement strand
ACCCCCCTCATTTCAAAATATTTTGACATACCCCCCTGGGCTACCCTGGAAGTTCCTATAATACCCTTCTAAAATCAGTTTTAACCCTAGCCACTCACGGTCTCTCTCTTCTTCTCCCAGATTCAAAATCCCGCCTCTACAAACCTCTCACCGGCGAAATTGCTTCCCGGAGCCATAACTCTCTCTCCGGTGGTCGGAATTCGATGGTTTAACTACCGTTGGATTCCTCTAGTCGAGCTCTTTCTTTTGGTGGTGATTTCATTCAGTTTCGAGCGCGGATCTGTTTCTGCAATTTTTTTTCATTCGAGGACGGTGGTCTTGCCGGAGCTTTATTTTGTGTTCCACCCGTCGAAATTTGACGGGTCATCCACCGTTGGACTCCTCTCGTCGGGATCTATGTTTTGATGGTAATTTCGTTAATTTTTATCTTTTCTGATTTATTTCTATATTTTTTTGCATTTCCCAGCAATAACCTCTCTCTCTATCTCTCGATCTCTTAATGTTTGGTGATTTTTGAGTGTTTTGATGTTTTTATTCAAATTTGTTGATTTGCACTAAAGTAATTTCTTTTTGTTTTGATTTTGCAATTGCAGCTTAATGAAGGCCATTGATCCTTTCCTTGAAGGTGTCAATTTTTTGTTTTTTTAAGTTACATGAGATCTGTTCAACAGACTGTATACATTACTATACATTACTATAGTAACATGTAGTTACATGTAGTTACATATGCGTATATATATGTAGTTTCGATTTGTATTTTATTGGTTCTGATGTGATTTATAATAAAAATATTTAAATTTGTAAATTTTTGTTGGGGTTTTATGAATTTATTTTGTATAAGTCAGTATTCGTGTGTGTATACGTACAATTGATCGACTAAAAATATGGGGAAAAAACGAACATAACTATGAATTACTATAGGTACTATAGTTACATGTAGTTATTTTCAGTACTGTAGACATATTGTTTTGAAAATTAAAAAAAAAAAAAAAAAATTATTTATAAAAAAAATTAAAAATTAAAAAAAAAAAAAATATATATATATATATATATATATATATATAACAAACAGATTTATAAAAAAAATAATAATTAAAAAAAAATAATAATAATAAATAAATCAGCAAAAATGATAAATGCAGGACCATAAATGCTGAATGCAGTTTGGCCGAAAATTGCACATAAGGGTAGTATAGTAATTTCGCTTCCCCAAGGGTATGTCAAAGGATGATTTGGACTTGGGTTTATCCCTAGTTTATTTGGTGGCTATGGGGTATGTAAAATAACCCATATATATATATATATATATAAAGGGGAAAAAAAAAGAGCTCTGGATTAACTCCAGTTTCACGCGCCTCGGCTATGTGAATCCAGTGTGCATCTTATTAATTTATACAAGGCAAAAATAATGCGCTCCGCCCCTAATGAATCTCCGGCCCAAACTCAGATCGCCGCCCCTTACCGCCCTCTCTATCCCGTCTCCACCCACATCACCACTGCCGTACAGCAGTAAAAGCGTACTTACGAAAATGCCCCGTAAATCTCTACTAAGACCCACTCTTGTCCTCGCTTTCCTCTCCCTGTTTGCCCTATACTCGTTCCTATTCTACAATCCTCCCAATTATAACACTAATACGTCAATTAATTTAGACAATCGCAGTTTTCGTTCTGTTGATGATAATAAGAAGGTGAAAATATACATGTATGATCTGCCTAGGAGATTTACATACGGGGTGATTGAGAGTTATGCGGAGGCGCGTGGAGGAGAAACCGTGGGGAGCGACGCGCTGCTCAAGTATCCTGGGAATAAGCACTCAGCCGAGTGGTATTTATTTTCCGATTTGAATCGTCCCGGTGACCTACGGATCGACTCGGCTCTGACTCGGGTCATGGACCCGGAATAAGCCGACCTCTTCTACGTGCCCTTTTTCTCTTCATTGAGTCTCGTCACCAATCCGATCCGACCAGCCACTGTGAACGTCTCTCCTAATAGGACAGTTTACAATGATGAGCAAACTCAGGTGCGTATTTGTAAAATTTTAATTGTTTACTTATCCAGAGTTATCATACCAAGGGTTGTTTTGAACCAAATATTGTTTTGCTAAAATCTATGATCTTTAGGTTATTAATATTTGATAATATGCCAAGTAACAATAATTCATTCATAGTTCTGTGCTAGAAATGCTCTTGAACTCTACTGGATCATTTATTGTTTTCACTTATTTTGACCGACATTCTCTATGCAAGAAGCAAAATATTTCATCCAAGTCTGTGGTTGATGTAGGAGGCTTTGATGGAGTGGTTGGAAGAACAAGTGTATTGGAAGAGAAATAATGGGTGGGATCATGTATTTATATGTCAGGATCCTAATGCTTTGTATAAGATCATTGATAGGGTGAAGAATGGGGTGCTATTAGTTTCAGATTTTGGGAGGTTGGGTGCCAATCAAGCATCCCTAGTGAAGGATGTGATTCTACCATATTCACACCGAATTAATTCATACAAAGGAGAGATTGGCCTGGAAAATCGCAAGTCCCTCTTGTTCTTTATGGGAAATCGATACCGAAAAGAGGTAATGTTCAGACTTTTCTTTTCCGTTGATGGTATGCATAGCATGGTAATATTTGGACTTTTTTTCTTTTTGCCGGACCCTGTTCTATGTCACCATTTGTGTATGCATTTACATGGAGCTGGTTTAATTGTGGTGTACAGGGCGGTAAGATTAGAGAGATGCTTTTCCAAGTTCTTGAGAATGAACAAGAAGTTATTATAAAACACGGGGCACAGTCTAGGGAGAGTCGCCGTATGGCATCACAAGGAATGCATACATCAAAGTTTTGTTTGCATCCAGCTGGCGACACTCCATCAGCTTGCCGGCTTTTTGACGCTATTGTAAGTTTATGTGTTCCAGTAATTGTGAGCGACTACATTGAGTTGCCTTTTGAAGATGTCATAGACTATAGAAAGATTGCCATTTTCCTCGACACCTACACTGCTGTTAAACCTGGAAGCTTGGTAAAATTGCTGAGAAAAGTGACTCTGGAGAGGATTTTGGAATTCCAAAAGGAATTGAAAAAGGTACATTTTCCGTACGTATAATTGACTTGAGTTTGAATTGAGTAGTATTATTATTATTATCCAAATTCGTTTTTTGATGCAATTTATTCAGGTAAAGAGGTACTTTGAGTACGAAGAAGCAAATGGGACAGTGAAAGAGATATGGCGCCAAGTTTCATTAAAGCTGCCTCTTATTAAACTTATGAGTAACCGCGACAAACGGATTGTGCTGCGGGACTTGACACAGCCAGATTGTTCATGTCTCTGTTCAAACCAGTCGGGAGTACACACAACACTATGATATTTGCCTTTAGAGTTTAATTTTCTTTTTGTAGAATAGAATATTTGTATTTGCCTCGAGATAATGTGCAACGTTTCTTTATACATATTCATTATCATTTATCAGCAATATCTGGGAATTGGCTAATACAGTAAGGATGCATGTAGATGGTTATGCTTGCTAGCCCAGCTGGTTTTGTGATGCAAGTATAATTGAGTTGTGCATAGAAAATCAGCTACAATATGCACTTGTAAGTTAGTTCCTAGTATAACTTCAGAAAAGCAATATCCAATCATCTGCTGGTTGGCTGATTTATCTCATAAAAAGATAGCCAGTTTTCAAGCTCCATTATCAATACTAATTATCTCACTCTCAAACTTGCCGTGCTAATCATCAAATTTGAAACCAGAGAAGAAGCAGTTACCATTTACCAACCAACAAAACTATATTCCGATTAAACTTTAATATCTTAATTAATATCTTAAAGGTTTAATGTGAATAGTTTTATATATAAGGACGATTCATGATGATACACTGTATTTTACCAATTATTTCTTCAAAAGGTGTGTACCCAAGAAATAACAACTGCCTAAAAAAACAAGTCTCAGAACAGAACGATGAACCTTGAGTTAACTTGTATCTTAACCTGGTGGCCATTTCATCTGTCTCCCTCCAAGTACATGTAAGTGAAGATGGTAAACAGATTGACCTACACACAGAGACAGAGACAGTAATTGTGGATTAGACTGGAATGTTTTTCTTGTTTCTGTAACTTGAGTTGTAAAAATAAGAGCGTGTAGAGAGAGAAACTTACACGCAGACGGGCCACTGTTAATAACAACACGAAAGCCCTCGGTGATGCCTTCTTTCTCTGCCACTATGTTAGCAGCATAAAGAAGATGACCCAATATCTCTTCATGTCTCTTTTCAGCCTACAAAGCATCACAGCACAATTAAAGCTGAACCACTAAACCTTGCTAAAATTTCTGTAAAGTCGTTTCATTCACATCAAGAATGTTATGCATTAGGGACTGCTATAGCCTAACATAAGAATACAAGGAAAAGACAGTACCTTGCCAAGCTCGGTCAGACCATCTCGTGACTTTGGAATGACAAGAACATGAACTGGAGCTTTTGGGCTTTTATCTCGAAAAGCAAGAACTGCCTCATCCTCATATACAATGTTTGCAGGGATCTCTTTTGATATAATCTTGTCAAATCTAGAACAAAAATGAAGTCGACAGTGAAAAAAAGAAGAAGAAACAATATAAGGCAACAATCTAAAACAGGAAAAAATATCTCAACTAAAGCTTTTCTTTATAGCTGAAATTTTGGTCGGACTTTTAGGAAAAGAAGATGAAAACATAATTAATCAGCAGGTGTAAGAGGTTCGAACATTGTTGGTGCCCCAGTATCAGCATTGACTGCGGCAGCTTTCGCAGCAGCTTCTTCATCGCTTGTAGCACTTGCAGACGACAAAACTCTGAAAGAAGCACAATTGTAAGATGCTAAGTACATGACGTGTGTATGTGAATGAGGCGTACAATCATTGTGTGAATGAGCCATACAGTCATGATGAATGTGTATGTAAATGAATTATGAATCATATATATATATATATAGTTTGGAATTCTGGAGAATCAATTGTAGGTGTAAACATTGTCTTGAAATACGTAATTTATCAAGAACATAGTAATAAGTATGATAACCATTCTACTCTAACCATTTCCTGCTCCTCAAATTTCATGACTTACATTAACATATGATACTCTTTTCTTTACATGAAATTTATTTCAGCATCAATTTATCGTCCCTTATCTTATATAAAAATAAAAATAAAAATAAAAAAATCCAAACTTTGCAGGTAATTAAATAATGAAAATGAATAGAACAGGAAGTAGAAAAATGGCGATATAGGTACCTGCGAAAGTGAGTAGGGCTATGAATAAGAGGGGAAAGTGCATTCCGGGGAGCTCCATTAGAAGATTCAAAAAAGTTCAAAGCTCGAACAGACAAGGGGCCACTATTTCAACAACGACGCCGTTTATCAGTTCAATTGAATTCCAGAAAATAAACTGAAAGAGGCATAGCAAAGATTGATAATTAGGAAGGAAAAAAGGAAAGCACCGTAACGGAGAGAGCAAATTCATGGCCGCCACACTCAGTCACAGATGGAAGAAATCTACAAGGTCCGACCCGGTTTTCTGTAGGGAAACTGAAAGGGGTATAAATTAATGTGTAAAATTCGTTTTGTACCCCTAAATTATACCCTATGTTACACTTACCCCTAAAGTATCATTTATAACACTTACGCCCTAAGGCACAATTTAATTTGTATTTTACATTTTAATTTATTAAAATTTCTTCTTTTATTAAAAAGTATAACTAAAATAATAATTAAATTATATAACTAAAAATATATGTTCAAAAATGCAATAATATAAAATTTAAAAATATTATCTTGCAGTTGGTACATATTCAATAAATAACATATAATTGTTGTTGGACCAATTTATCGAATACATGCATATCGATACATTTTTAGAAATTAATACATAACTAATAGTAATCTTAAGTATTTAAATATATTTTAGTTTACTAATTTCTCAAAGTATATTTTCATACATAATTATACAATATATATTACATTTTAATTATTTTTCAATAATTTAATTTTACATAATTTTCATCTTTTTATGATTCAATAATTGTTAGATTGTTATGTTTATTATATTTTAAATTTTAAAATATAAAATAATTGGTATTGAGGGGGTAAGTGTTACAAATAATACTTTAAGGGGTATGTGTTTCATTTGCAATAATTTAGGGGTGCAAAGTGTATTTAACCAATAATTACTTTCTCTCGAGTTCTTTCTCTGTTTACTATTTTTCAGTCGTCTTGTTTGTCTCCGTCGGTCATCGTCCCGGCAATAGGTGAGCTTTTCCGGCGGAAAAAAAGAAGTAGGGTTCGGAAAAGGGTCCTGATCGAAGGTGCAAATTTTGCTCCATCAATGATGATGATGGTGATGACAATGACGAGTGACTAGACAATATTACATTATTGTTAAGTCTTAGAACAGAACTTAGTCACTGGGAAGGATTAGTTTGGGATAATCTAATTAGGAATAATTTGAGTTGTGGGATAATAATTTTGTTGGAAAAATGAAAATGAACAAAGTAATCTTAAATAAAGGTAAGAATTTTATCCCTTAGCTTGGGTGGTGAATTGAGGCGAGAATATAATAACGAATAAAGGAGATCGATCTCTTTTTCCTCCTTTTCCCCACTAATTCAGACTCTTGATATATCAGGAAACAACATTCAGAATTAATTTTCCTGCGTTTAACTGGTTGGTAGTGGTAGTGACGATCATTCTTTTTCTTGTCATCACTGTTAAGTGTATATTTATACACTTAATTGTACCTTTTTATTTGAGCTTTTGGTGTGTTTTAAAGATAATTGGTGCTTAAAAAGTTGATTTATTGTATTTTAGGTATAAATTGAAGAATTGGAAAAGTATGGGGTCAAAACTGCAATTTTGGAGAAAATATAGGCCAAAAGTGAAAAAATCAAAATTCTGAAGATTTAAAGCTCGGACCCCGTCCCAGTTTTAGTGCAAATCGTGGGACCCCCGTCCGAGACTCCGAAGTTGCGCAGAAAAGGGATTTTAATTGCACAAGGAATCTGCCTTCTTCCCCAAGTTCTTCACCCTATATAAGACCAAGTCAGACACACAATTAGGGATCTTTTTATCATCTATCTTTTATCTTTCATCTTTCTACACGCGATCAAGAAGCACAAGAACGAAGACGAAGACTTGACGAATCTTCATCATAGTTCTCTTTTATTTTTATTCATAACTTTTATGGTTTTTCATATTTTTATTATGCTTTTCGTAGAGAACATTTGTAGCTAAGTTTTTGTTCTAGGATTTTATTGGAACCCTATGTGGTAATTCGAACCTATTTTTCTACTTTTATGCAAGTTTAATTCTTCGATTATTTCTTCTATTTTGATCTTATTTAGCGCATGAACGTAGCTAATTTATGTTGCTATTTGTTATTGTTAGAATTGATTGACATATCGTTTTAATAATTAGAACAGGGATAGAAGAGCCTTCGAGTAGTTTTTCACCGGATGAGTGTGTTAATTGCATGTATTATCGTAGACATACAGATAATACCTTAGGCAGCCGTTTTCGAGACTTGTTATTTAATGCTTTATTCATACTAGGTTTGCATAGACATATAGTGAATCTTTTATGAATAATAGACTTATAATACAGCGACAGCTGGTTATGAGTAATTTCGTGTCTTGGGTTAATAATCGGGAATCATAACTTGCATGATAGGAGATTAATTGGGTGAAGAATTATCACATAGGGGGAAGATAAAATCCTAGATCCGTTTTATATTGATATTTTCTCTTGTTTAATTGCTTTCTTAATTAGTTTAATTTATTTAGTTAATTAATTTGACAAACTTGCGTAGGCTGGATAAAAATCGTAATTGTTAAAATTTGGTACTTAGGATTAAATAATTTGCGTATTCCCTGTGGGATCGACATCCGACTCTCACGAGTCTACTTTACTACTTGTTTGCGATACGTGCACTTGCGTGTGGGTATTTAGCACCCAACAAGTTTTTGGCGCCGTTGCCGGGGACTACGGCTAAATTATTTATTTATCCTAATATTAAATTTGAGCAATTTTTCTTACTTCAGCCATTTTATTTATTTTATTTAATTATTTTATTTTTATTTTTTAGGTACTTTTTATGCGAAGAGGACACGATACGAGCTTGTTACCTCTCGATCCCGAAATTGAGCGAACGTTTAGGCAAGCCAGGAGAAATCAAAGGTTAGCTCAAAACGCTCCCGCAACAATGGAATAAGAGATTAACCGTGGGGAAGGTGACCAAAGGCGCCCCCCGAATGCGGCAGGAGAAATCGTCAACGAGCAAAACCAACGCCAGCTAATTAATCCACCACCTCGTCAACGAGCCTTGCATGAGTACACCGTTCCGACACTCAATGGGTTTCAATCAAGCATCCAGCAGCCCCCCATTGAAGCCAACAATTTCGAAATTCGAGCGGGACTCCTCACTATGCTCCAAAACAATGGATTATTCAGCAGATTGGCTCACGAAGATCCACATCTCCACTTGGTCAACTTTCTCCAGACGTGTGATTCGCACAAGATGAACGGAGTAACGCCCGAAGCACTGCAACTCCGCCTGTTCAAGCACTCCTTACAAGGCGCAGCCCGAGAATGGTTACAAACTCGCGCACCGCATTCCATCTCGTCTTGGGCCCAGCTAGCACAACTTTTCATGAACACATATAACTCCCCAACAAAAACTGAGAGAATCCGGAGAGAAATTCAAAATTTCATACAAGAAGCCGGTGAAGCATTATTTGAGACGTGGGAGTGGTTCAAACAGTTAGTAAGGAGGTGCCCGAATCACGGACTTCAAGAGTGGCGCCAGCTGCAAATATTTTACGATGGGCTACAAGACAACTCGAGAACCGTTCTCGACTCGGCAGCTGGAAGAATGTTCATGAGTTTGACCTACGACGAAGCATACGAACTCTTAGAGCGAATCGCTCGAAACAAATACATGCGGGCATCGGACCGGTCGAATAGCGGAGTAGTCAAGACGGGAGGAATTTTGGAGTTAGGCGGGGTCACTGCAATCACGGCCCAATTGGAGAAGCTATCGAAGCAAGTAGCGGCGTTGCAGACCCAACAAGTCCACGCAGTCCAAGTTCCCGACCAGCGCGTAGAAGAAACGGAGTCTCTGAATTATGTGCATGACACCAACCGACAACCGAGGAACCCGTACTCCAACACGTATAATCCGGGATGGAAGGATCACCCTAACTTTGGGTGGGGAGGAAATCAACAAGGACAAAGGCAAGCACCACCTCAAGGTCAACCGCCTAATTATTCACGACCAGCTCCCGGATTCCAAAATCCGCCTCAAGGTGGAGATCTCGCAAATATCTTGGCGCAATTTATGACAACCACCCAAGCCTCCATCCGAAATTTGGAAACACAAATGGGTCAACTTGCAACCCAGCTAACCACGAGACCATCGGGAGCACTGCCGTCGAATACGGAAGATCCTCGGAAGAACAACGTCGAGCAGTGCAACGCTATGAGTTTAAGGAATGGGAGACAATTGGAGGAAGCCCCATGAAAAGAGAAGCAAAACACGGTGATCGAGAAGCCGAGCGTGATTGGGGAAAAAGAAGCAACTCACAAAGAACCACTATCATCCCCAGTGAAATCACGAGCCTCTCCAATTCCCTATCCTCAGAAGCTTATAAAGAAGAAGCTCGATGCCGATTATCAAAGATTTTTGGACAAGCTGAAGGAAATCCACATAAATATCCCGTTTATTGAAGCCCTTCAAAAGATGCCAAAGTGGGTGAAGTTCCTCAAGGATCTCGTGACAAAAAGGAAGAAATTGCAAGGGAATGAGATGATCCAACTCACGGAGCAATGCAGTGAAATTCTTACACGGCCTCTTCCGCAAAAGCTCGGCGATCCAGGTAAGTTCACTATCCCTTGTACTATAGGAGGTAAAAATTTTAGATCGCTTATTGATTTAGGTGCGAGCATTAATCTTATGCATTATTCCACTTATAAAAATCTTGGGTTAGGTGAGATTGAACCTACGGCTATAACTCTTCAATTAGCCGATAGGTCTTTGGTTTACCCAAAAGGTATTTTAGAGAATGTGCTAGTAAAGGTGAACAAATTTATTTTCCCTGTGGATTTCGTTATACTTGATATAGATGAAGATAGGGAGATACCTCTTATTCTAGGAAGGCCGTTTTTAGCCACGTCGAAAACTCTAATTGATTGCGCTAGTGGTGATCTTACAATGACGGTGCACGATCAAACGATCAAATTTAACGTTTTTAGCGCTAATAAAATCCATGTGATAATAATGATTGCTATGCTATTGATCTTGTGGATTTTACAAATCATGACGATTTTGACGTTTTGATCTTAGACCATGGGAAAGGATCTTTGAGTGCAGGAGATGGTAGCGGAAAAGATAGTCGGACGGAGCAAGTTTATTGTGCGAGCTCAATTTCAACTCCGCCGAGAGACAGTCAAAAGAGTTGGGGTGATAACAATGATGAACGTGCAAGGTGGATGTGGCCACCTAAAGAACCAAACGAGCATTATTGGGGAGAGGAATTCAATTGCCAAGTGACTTCGGTCACGTTAGCTTGAACAAAGAAGCAGACAAAGTCCGGCTGAAGACTGTAAACTTAGCGCTTTTCGGGAGGCAACCCGAGCTTTCGTTTTTCTTATTTTATGTTATTTTAAATTTTTAGTTTTGTTTTTATTTTATTTTTCTCAAAAAAAAAAAAAAAAAAAAAAAAATTGGCAGCACTGCATTTGGGACGGCCGTCCCAAAATATACCTTTAAAGTGGGACGGCCGTCCCACAACCAGAAGGGAACCAGTAGCCTTGGACGGCCGTCTGAGTTTTAGCCTTAAAACCGGGACGGCCGTCCCCAAACCAGTGAGCGACGACGAATTCTCAGACGGCCGTCCGAGAAATAGGCAAAAATGTGGGACGGCCGTCCGAACTAAAAAGGGGGCGTTTAACTTTTCGAAAATTAGATTTTCTCCCCCATTATTTCTTAAACCATCCTCTTTCCTTCTCTCTTACTCCCACACACGAATTTTCGAATTTTTGAATTTCCCTTCCAAAAATTCTTCAATTTCACACATATAATTCACTCACGCACTCTCCAATTCTTATTTTGCGTTGGTATTGACAGGGAGGCTAGAGACTCGAACCAAACTTTCAAAAAAATCTACTCTTTCAAGGCACGCCCACAAGGTGTTCGACAATTTGCTCCAACCAAATTTTGAGTTCGATTGTCAACCAATTCTCACCGAATCTATTCCAACCTCTCTCCCAACTATGTCGTCCAACAAACGAGGCCGCATGCGCAAAGCATCATCTTCCAGAGGGAAGGGAAAGAGACAGAAAAGTGCCCCCGCCCGTACCCGAGCTTTCGGATGATGAGGAGGATGGTGATGCTCATGCGCAAGGTGGAGTTGGTGAGCAACCCAACGATGGTCCCGATGCTTAAACAGGTGTTTTCTATCCTTAAACTCCGGGCGAATCATATTGAGGGCAATGTGAATTTTAAGTTTGGGGGTGGTTAACTACTTGTTTTATTTTATGTGCGCTTTATTTGTGTTTTAATTTTTTTTTAGTTTGCATGCTTTATTTGCGTTTTGTTATTTCCGTTTTATTTTTTGCTTTGAAAAAAAAAAATCTGTTCAATGCATCGATGAATTATGATGATGGGAGATTGTCAATGTTTGATGATGAGATTACTTGTTTTATGTTGATAAGGAGTAGATATTTGTTTAGCTTTCGATTCAACGGAACGTAGAAGTGAATTATTGCTAGGAATCACGCCTTATGCATTGCTTTGGTTGAATGTTTTGCATTTTAAATTTGGAATTTATTTGTGCTAAATCATGCTTTGGTCGGTTTTAAATCTCACCTTAGGACATTTATGATACGAAGTGTTGGGTGGTAAGTGATTTGGGATATGATTTGGGTCCTCTTTGAACTGTTTGAGCCTTTCAAGCCTACCCTTTTTGTCGAATTTATCCTTAGAACCTTGATTTGAGCCTTGGAGAAAAGAGTGTTCTTTCTTTTAGCCAATTTGTAGAAGGTAGAAAAGTGGAGATTCTTGAATAATCATCCCTTGGAGGTCGATCGAAAATTCTTATAAGATCTTTCTTCTTCTTCGAAAATCGAAAAAATAGATATATATATATATATATATA
>NW_012193940.1:0-27741 GCF_000504015.1 Erythranthe guttata | reverse complement strand
TTCCATTTCCTTACATGATTTGCATCTCAATTCCTCAAATAAAACACACACTCTACAGATTGACGAATCAGCATTCAAACTACACCTAAGCAAGTCCCTTGCTTCTATCTATACATTACTCACACATTTGTACTAAAATTTATACCACACTGGTAAATTCTCACATATATACGTACCGACATTGTAATTTCAACCTCACTTCTAAAAGCACTGCCTAGCACTTGTCGACCGGAGGTTGGAGTATTATGAGCTTATCTCAGCTATCCACTTTCAATGTCAGATAAGAGCAGAGAATCTCGTAAAATAATTCTCCGACACTCAAAGCAAACCCTACGGCTCTGAGGTACTTCCATTATCTGCATACATCAATCAACAACTGCAGTTAGTTGCAATCATTAACACAGCTGCAGAAAGATCTTTTACGAGTTCTATATAACGTTCTCACCATCATTGAAAATTGAAAACTGAAAAAAGACGGAAAGCAATGAGATGAAGCCGAATTCGATGAAGCAAAGTTTCTCTTTGCGTATCGTTACTAATTTCAAGAATCTTTTGGACTATGTAATTTGCAAACTGGTCCTTCATCATCACCTTAAAATGAAATAAATAAATAAATAAACAACTTATTAACAAAGGCATATCCACGCTGAAATCCTTATTATATTGTTAGCCAGTTAAAAAGGCAGAAAGAATGATGCCAAGAGACATCAATTAGGTATAGATAAAGAATGTATATAGTTTATTCTTCAAACAAGGTGTTGAATAACAGATTCTCTTACCAGTAAATTGTCATTGTCTTCAAACTGCAGAAGGATCTCATCAATCAAGAACTCCCGTTCAGCAGCATCGCCAAACTCCAAACATTTCTCTACAACATTTGATGCATACATGTGCTGGCTCCTTTGTACAATTTTCCCACACAATTTGCGGGTATTTTGACTACGTACAAGCGGTTTTCCCCTTTCCAAAACGTGCTGTAAAAGTAGATCAAATTTTTATGTTTGACAAACAAATAGAGCAAAGGGACCCAAAAATTTACTTTCAGCTCAAAATGTATTACTGTTATCTTCAATTGCAGTTTGAACTATGCTTCAATAATGGAATCTCAAATTAAAAAAAAAAATAAGAGTAATCAATAGATGGACGAGACAACCTCTATCGCTTAAGAGTTAAGATAATAAGATAAATGTTGTTAAGTATTGAGCCCACATAAAATGATCTGTTGTGATCTGGGCCCAATAGCTATTTTAATTCAAAGCCCAACTTGGGAAATCGGGCCCAATGTTACTTAAGCCCACTGATCAGTCAAACCTAGATCTTGACCATCGGATAGAGGGCTTCAATCTGAGCCCTCCATTTACCCACTCCTCTTTCTTCTCTCAACCCTAGCAGCTTTGTTCTGCTGCGCCGTTTCTCTCTCTTCCCTTGTCCCCTTCTCTCTCTACAGTGTATCGTCACCCCTTGTCGTTTTCCGGCGACACCTTCGCAGGTCCGGCCGGACAATGGGTGTCCTTACCGTCGCAGCACATTTAATGCTGAAGACCGTTGAAACTCCGTGTATTTATACTGTGGTGAGAGAGAGAGACAAGTGTGATTCACCTTTCATTCAAACCCCTTCATTTCTGGTCTTAATCCTCTTCTGTGAGGGTTTCGGCTTTGTGTGTGCAGAAATCTGGGTTTGTGCTGAGTGGAGAGGGTGAGTTATCACCGAGTTGACTGTGCATGTGTTGGTGAGTCAACTCGGAGTGAGGTTTGGGGTCAGATCTAGGGTTTCGATCAGTGGCAGTGCTTGGTGCTTGTTTTCGGTTGGTGTTACCACCAGACCTTGGATCTACAGTTGAACACTGGAAATAGGGAACTGAGCCGTTCTTCACTTTATACTCTTCCTGTTCCATTTTACCTTCTGTGTTATCTAACTGTTGTTTACAGATCTATGGCTATGTTTGGAAGAACCTGTACCTAACAGTGGTACCAGAGCATCAGTTGGACACTCGTTCTTTTGCAGACTCGTGCTACGGATTTAACTACTGTGACTCACTCAATCTGTTTCTGGGTAAAATCCTGGAAAACCTGTGGTTGACCTTGTGTGGTCAAAACTTGCTTCCGCTGTTCTCTTGTTCTGGGCCAACTCAGGCTACTCGCCACTCCAAACTTCCCTTGTCCGGACCGCTTAGTGTCGCAGGAATCTGGGGAAGGGGGGTAGTCTGAGACAGCCCAGCCTTCGACCGGTTACTTTGGTACCTTCTGGGCCAACTCACACTATTTGCCACTCCAAACTTCCCTTGTCCGGACCGCTTAGTGTCGCAGGAATCTGGGGAAGGGGAATAGTTTGAGAAAGCCCAGCCTTCGACTGGTTATTTTGTTGCCCCCTGCAACACTTGGCTCTCTGTTGGGCCTATTGGGATCATCTTGTGTGTTTACTTTCTGTTGCTGTCTGTGTGCAGCTTGTGTGGTTTATTTTTCCTGTTGCTGTCTGTGTGCAGCTTGTGTGTTTCCTTTCTGTTGCTGTCTGTGTGCAGCTTGTGTGTTTCTTTTCTGTTGCTGTCTGTGTGCAGCTCATTTGTTTGTGTGACTCTTACTTGTGTCTGAGCCCTTGTTTGTTTCTCTTCTGTGTGAATATGAATTCTTATCCTGTGGCTACCTTTGATGGTAAGGGTGATTTTGCTATATGGAAACAGAAAATGAAAGGTGTTTTAGTCCAACAGAAATGTTTTAAGGCTATAACTCAAACTTATGATGATAAAACCACAAAAGAAATGAAAGATGATTATGATGAACTTGCTTACTCCCTGATTATTCTGAACCTATCTGACTCTGTGATTAGAAAGATAGGTAAGCTTGATACTGCTAAGGACTTATGGGATAAGTTAGAAGAGCTTTACACTGAAACCTCTTTACCCTCAAAAATGTTTTTACTGGAAAAGTTTTTTAGATTTAAACTTGACTTGCACAAAGATATAGATGAAAATCTTGATGTTTTTACAAAACTTGTGCAAGACATAAAGTTAACTGGGGATAAAACCATTGATGAATATACCCCCATTGTTCTTCTAAATGCTATTCCAGATTCTTACAGTGATGTCAAATCTGCTATTAAGTATGGCAGAGACAAAGTGACTCTTGACACTGTGATAAATGGTTTGAAAAGTAAGGAACTAGATTTGAAAACTACCAAAGGCAACAAGTCTTTGGGTGATGTAAACTTTGTGAAAAACAAGCATAAAAACAAGTTTTCAAACAAGGGTTCTACCTCCAGTAACCAAAATTTCCAAAAAATTTGATAAGGGTAAAGCAGGGAGTAAGAACAAGCTCAAACATAGGAAGTGTTATAACTGTGGCAAGTCTGGTCATTATGCTAATAGGTGTGCTGAACCTAAGAAAGAAGTTAAGTCTAATAATGAACAGGCTAACCAAGTTGCTGAAAACATGGGTGATGTGTTTATGATTACTGATGAGTATCTTGATTTTGTGAATTCTGTGTCTGCATCTTTGACTGATAATGACTGGTTAATGGATTCTGCTTGCTCTAATCATATGACACCTCACAGAAGCATGTTCTCCTCCTATGTTAAATTGGAAAATGGCTCTGTGTCCATGGCTGATAGCAGCAAAAGGCATGTGCTAGGTATAGGAACTGTATGTCTGAAATTTCAATCTGGTTTTGTGCTTAAACTGAAAAATGTGAGACATGTTCCCAAGCTGAGTAGCAATCTGATGTCTTGTGCTATCTTGGAGGATTCTGGGTATAAGGGTACTTGGGGTGATGGGGTTATGAATATTATGCATGATGGTTTAATTTCTTTCAAAGCTGTTAGAATGCACAATATGTATGTTGCATCTGCATTATCTGTTTCACATGTTAACTCTGTCCAGCATGACATGACTGATCTTTGGCATAGAAGATTAGGTCACATCAGTAGTAAGGGACTAGGAATCTTGCATAAAAACAAGTATCTGAGTGATGACATTGTTGTTGATATGCCTTTGTGTGATTCATGTGTTATGGGTAAACAGTCTAAAGTGAAATTCCCTAAATCTCCTTTCCCTAATACTTCTAAGTGTACTGAAATCCTTGAATATGTTCATGCTGATGTTTGGGGTCCTGCACCTGTCTCCACACCTGGTGGAAACAGATATTTCTTGTCTGTTGTTGATGATTTTTCAAGAAAAGTGTTTGTTTTCTTACTTGTGCAAAAGTCTGATGTTTTTGATAAGTTCAAATCCTGGAAAACCTTTATTGAAAATCAAACTAACAAGAAACTTAGAACCCTTAGAACTGATAATGGCACTGAATTTTGCAATCATGAATTTGATTCTCTGTGTGCTGAATTTGGCATTAGAAGACATAGGACTGTTGCATATACACCTCAACAGAATGGCATAGCTGAAAGAATGAATAGAACATTAATGGATAGGGTTAGATCCATGTTGCATGCATCTGGTTTGCCAAAAGTTTTTTGGGGTGAAGCTGTCTTAACAGCTGCTTATGTGATTAACAGATCTCCATCAGTGCCTTTGTCTGGAAATTTGCCTGAAACTTTGTGGACTGGGAAACCAGCTGATTTGTCTAATTTGAGAGTTTTTGGATGTTCTGCTTTTGTGCACCATAAAACTGATAAATTAGAACCTAGATCCTTAAAATGTGTTTTTATTGGATATCCTGAAGGGGTAAAAGGTTATAGATGTTGGCTAAAGAATGAACATGGTTTTAAAACTATCATTAGTAGAAATGTTGTTTTCAATGAAAATGAATATCCTTGTTTGCCTGTGCCTTCATTTATTGTTCCCCCCTCTGCTCCAATTGAGGTGGAGAAATCTCCTCTTGAGAGTGAGGAAATTGATATTGTTGATGATGATGATTCATCTTCTGTGCCTGAAAATGTGTTTGATCAAAATGTTGAGTCTGATTTGCCTGATATTGATGATTTGCATGATTATCAGCTTGCTAGGGATAGACCTAGAAGAGAAATTAGGAAACCTCATCATCTTGATAATTTTGAGCTTGCATCTTTTGTGTTCAATGTGTTTGAAGCTTTAGATGGGAATGAACCTAAGTGCTACAAAGATGCTTTAAATTCTCCAGATTCTGCTATGTGGTTATCTGCTATGAAAGAGGAAATTAACTCTCTGCATGTCAATCATACTTGGACTCTTGTCCCAAAACCTGCTAAGTGCTCTTTGATTGAATGCAAATGGCTGTTTAGAGTTAAGCATGAATCTGATTCTGTTAGATATAAAGCTAGGCTTGTAGCTAAAGGTTTTACACAAAGAGAGGGTATAGACTATACTGAAATCTTTGCTCCTGTTGTTAAATTCACCACTGTCAGAATTTTGCTTGCCTTAGTTGCTCATTTTGATTGGGAACTTAAGCAAATGGATGTTAAAACTGCTTTTTTGCATGGTGATATTGATAAGCAAATTTTCATGTCTCAACCCGAAGGTTTTGTTGATTCTGATAAACCTGATTATGTCTGTTTGTTGAAGAAGTCTCTGTATGGCCTTAAACAGTCTCCTAGGCAGTGGAACAAAAAATTTGACTCTTGCATGCTCTCTTTGAAATTTAAAAGAAGTGAATTTGATCCTTGCTTGTATTTCAAAGATGACTGTCAATCTCCTGTGTTCCTATTGATCTATGTTGATGATATGCTTATTGCTAGTCCCTGTTTAAAGGCTATTGATCATGTTAATAAATTCTTAAGTGAAAACTTCGACATGAAATTTCTTGGTGACTCTAAGAGAATTCTGGGAATGGACATAATCAGGAATAGGAAAGATTGTTCTTTGTTTCTGAACCAATCTGCCTATGTTGAAAAGATCTTAGATAAATTTGCCATGAAAAATGCCAAGTCTGTGTCTGTGCCTCTAGCTGCTCATTTCTTGCTAAGTAAGGAACAGTCCCCAAAGACTGAACCTGAAATCTGTGATATGAAATCTGTTCCTTATGCAAATGCAATTGGTTCTATAATGTATTTAATGGTAAGTACTAGGCCTGACATTGCATATGCTGTTAGCTGTTTGAGTAGATATATGGCTAATCCTGGCATGCCTCATTGGGAGGCTGTGAAATGGCTAATGAGATATCTAAGAGGATCTGCTAGAACAGGGATTGAATTTTCTAGGTGTGAAAAAGGAATTGTCTTATGTGGTTATGTAGACTCTAATTATGCTAATAACAGAGATAATAGGAAGTCCACCACATCTTATGTGTTTACTTTGTGTGGTTCTTGTATTTGCTGGAAATCTCAACTTCAAAACATTGTAGCCCTTTCTACCACAGAGGCTGAATACATTGCAACCACAGAGGTTATAAAGGAATCTCTCTGGTTGAAAGGGCTGCTCTCAGAAATTGGCTTCTTGAAAGGTAAAGTTGTTGTTTTCTCTGACAGCCAATCAGGTATACAATTGTGCAAGAACCCTGTCTTTCATGACAGAACAAAACACATTGAGATCAAATACCACTTCATCCGGAAAGTGGTGAAAAAGGGTGAGATAGACCTGGAGAAAATTCCTTCTGAATTCAACCCTGCTGACATGGGCACTAAGTGCCTGCCTGTGGAAAAATTGAGATCATGTTTGAGAATTTTGAACATTGTCTCAAAACATGATTAAAAACAGACATGTGTTTGTCTGCTTGCTTTGTGCAAGTCTGTTGATGCTTTCTATGTGATTGCTTGCTTTATTTGTTTGTCTTAACTTCTATGTGATGTTAAGTGTTGGTTTTATCTTGGTGATTACCTCCTTTGTGGAAAAAATACTGTGTGAATCTTCTACTACAATCTGTGTGATTAGTGTTTAAGATTCACAGTTACGGCAATGATGATCCCAGTCCATTAAGTGTGTGTCATACTGATCCTTTTATTGGTCTCAGGTGGAGAATTGTTAAGTATTGAGCCCACATAAAATGATCTGTTGTGATCTGGGCCCAATAGCTATTTTAATTCAAAGCCCAACTTGGGAAATCGGGCCCAATGTTACTTAAGCCCACTGATCAGTCAAACCTAGATCTTGACCATCGGATAGAGGGCTTCAATCTGAGCCCTCCATTTACCCACTCCTCTTTCTTCTCTCAACCCTAGCAGCTTTGTTCTGCTGCGCCGTTTCTCTCTCTTCCCTTGTCCCCTTCTCTCTCTACAGTGTATCGTCACCCCTTGTCGTTTTCCGGCGACACCTTCGCAGGTCCGGCCGGACAATGGGTGTCCTTACCGTCGCAGCACATTTAATGCTGAAGACCGTTGAAACTCCGTGTATTTATACTGTGGTGAGAGAGAGAGACAAGTGTGATTCACCTTTCATTCAAACCCCTTCATTTCTGGTCTTAATCCTCTTCTGTGAGGGTTTCGGCTTTGTGTGTGCAGAAATCTGGGTTTGTGCTGAGTGGAGAGGGTGAGTTATCACCGAGTTGACTGTGCATGTGTTGGTGAGTCAACTCGGAGTGAGGTTTGGGGTCAGATCTAGGGTTTCGATCAGTGGCAGTGCTTGGTGCTTGTTTTCGGTTGGTGTTACCACCAGACCTTGGATCTACAGTTGAACACTGGAAATAGGGAACTGAGCCGTTCTTCACTTTATACTCTTCCTGTTCCATTTTACCTTCTGTGTTATCTAACTGTTGTTTACAGATCTATGGCTATGTTTGGAAGAACCTGTACCTAACAAATGTATTGAACGAAGAACCTAATGGCTGAGAATCCTAATTCCCATTCACGAGCTCCGATCGACTCCAACCTCGGCAATTTTCGGCATCAGCCTAAATAGGTTTTAAAAATAAAATCACAAAACTGCGTAACTTAATTTTGAGAACATAACGGAATTTTGGCCCTTTTATGCAAAAACCCTAACATTCCATTGAAGTAATGGAGAGAAGAAAACGGGAGTGGTGGAGTTAGAGTGAAGAGGGAAGATGGAGAGAAAAATAAATTAGAAATTATACCTGAATCGATTGAGACTGGCGGAGGCAAAGGGAAACGAACACTGGCGGTGGCGAAGGCAAACGAACACTGGCGGTGCAACGATGGTGGTGGACGCGAAAGCCAGATCGAAGAGCTAGATCAATGGTGATGGCGGTGCAACGATGACGGTGCAATGATGGTGGTGGTGGTGCAACGATGGTCTTCAATTAAAAAGTGAACAAATAAAAAAGGAGAAGGAAAAAAAAAGGGATTTATGAGAGAAGAAAAGAAAGGGATCGGGCATGTCTAGAAATTTTGGAGGAGATTTTTTAGTAATTTATATTATTTTTATGTTGTGACAAAATTACTTTGTCATAAGAAACCTAAATATTTGTCACAAAATAGGAATCGTCATTTTTTTAAAGATCTTGTATGTTCTATGGTGACGATTTTTCATTATTATCACATAAAATAAAGTTTATGTGACGAAATTAACCTTCATCACGTAAAATGTTCACTTATATGACGATGTGATATTTTGTCACAATATCCCCTTTTACTGTGACAAACTTTGGTTTCGTCACAAAAGATTGTCACATAAAATACTTTTTTTTTAGTGTGTGTAGAGATAACAATGAATATAATGCATGCAATTATATTTGGTTTCATAATTGTGGATATATATTATATTGATGCCCAGATCCAGATGGTTAAATAATTCGTCTCTAGCTAGCTAGATTCAAAGAATGAATTATATCTGATTATCTCTTAACAGGTTAATTGCACGCGCGCGGTTGGCTACACGCACGTCCATCCATTTGGCAATTTGTTTTGCATATTGACAGCCTTTTGTTTTCTTTATTATCAATTGCATGGTCCATGCATGTCTCGATTTGACAAGTTGGAGGGTGTAGCCTAAACCCACCCCATAACATCTTTTTCATGGATTGATCAACGTACCTGTTTTTTTTCTTAATTAAAGTATATAGGTATTTATATTTGAAAAGGTGGAAACAATAAATTACATGAAGGAAATTTTAATGAAGAACGTACAATATCACACAACACATATGCATATCTCATCATTCATCAAAAACTCTAGAAAACACACAACATTTTTTTTAATTTGTGTGTGTTTTCTTAGTTCCAAAACAAAAAAAGAAAAAGAAAAAGAAAATCGCATTAACATAATATATATAGATATCGATCAAGCCCATTTAGCCATGAGTGACATCGCACCGGCACCCAAAAGAACGGCTATGTAAGACTTGATTTGGAGTTTAATACTTCCCTGTAATTTTGGCCCCATAAAATCAGCAGCCAATAGATCAACCAAAGCCATGTAGATCAACAACCCTGCAGATGATGCGTTAAGCAATCCAACGGTGATCAATGATCGAGGGTTGTTCTCCTTGTAAGAGCTGGCCAATGCTAATCCCAATGCTATTCCAAATGGAGTTGTCACGCTGAACACTACAAGAAAGTTCACATTTGGCTACAACGAATTTCGTTGTGGAAAGTATATAATTTCGTTGCTAATTCCATTCACAACGAAAATAAGTCGTTGCTAGCTTCGTTGTCTTTTATTTGTTACGGAAAGTTCGGGGCAACGAATAAAAAGTTGTTGCCAATACATTTAGTTTACGCAACGAATTCATGTCGTTGGCAAATATTTTTCGTTGCCTATACATTTAGAATGCACAATGAATATATTTTGTTTGGCAATTATATATCGTTGCCAATGTATTATGTATACACAACGAATTTATTTTCGTCGCCAATAGTATACACAACGAATTTATTTTCGTTGCCAACGAATTTATTTCATTGCAAAACATATGGTCCGGATTTTATCGAAGCCGGACCCACATCCGCCAACCCGACCCACATCCATTGGACCACCGAGCCAAGCCGGACCCGCATCCATTGGACCACCGGCCACTTCGGGATATGAATAGTTGGGTCGAACTCACGACCGGCCCAACGGGCTGATAAATGTTAAATATATGAAAATATGACAATGGTAGGAATTGAACCCTGGTTGATTTGAAGTTAGAGCCCCTTCAAACCGCTGGGGCAACATTATATTCTGCAAATTGGCTGAAAATAAATTTATAAAAACTAAATAGACAAGGTAAAATGTTTAATATAGTTATATAAATAAATAATATGTCAAAAAACTAATTTACAATAAAATTAAATTATATCTCCACTATTAATAAATGTATATATACATAATTTTTAAAACCATATAAACAATTGACTTAACAAAAAATGCATGAGTTACTGCTAGTTAATATAAATAAATAAGATTTTTCTTATCATATTTTATTATATATATAATAATAATAATAATAATAATAATAATAATAATAATAATAATAATAATAATAATAATAATAATAATAATAATAATAATAATAATAATAATAATAATAATAATAATAATAATAATAATAATAATGATAATAATAATAATAATAATAATAATAATAATAATAATAATAATAATAATAATAATAATAATAATAATAAATTAAAATCAAGAAAAATAGTTGGTTTGTAAATTGGCAACGATTATATTTTGTTGCCAAATCACTTGGAACATTTACAAACGATTATATTTTGTTGCCAAATCACTTGGAGCATTTACAACAAAATATTTCGTTGTCTTTTATCACTTACTGGCAACAAAATAAATTTGTTGTCGTTGTATATGTATTTACTACAATTTTATATCGTAGCAAAAAGAAACACTCTTTTGCAACAAATGAAGTTGTTGTCTTACATTAAATTCGTTGCGAAATATATATGATACTATTCACAACAATAGTTTTCGTTGCCTATGAGATTCAAAGGCAACAAAAATTTCTTCTTACAAAAAGGTTATTCTTTAGCCACAAATACTATATTTCGTTGCTAAAATATAATTATTGGCAACGAAATTAATTTCGTCCACAAAGAAATCGTTGCTTATTTTACATTTTCTTGTAGTGGAAGAAGAATGCCATTGCTGCCTTCTTTATGAACTTATACTCTGCCTGGAGAATGCAACCACCAAGTCCCATTCCTTCAAACATTTGATGGAAGCATAGTGCAACGATAAGTCCTTTAATCGAGCATGTGTTGTTAGAGGCACCGAGGGACAACCCAATCACTATTGAGTGTACTATGATTCCCAGCTCCAAAACCTGCAGCGGTACTAATTAAATTAATGCATAGTATAGTACTCCTCATCAATTAATCAATTAATCAATAGGGTGAAAAAATATGTATACCACTCCAAACAAAAATATTAATCGATTATTAGTAGAGACATATACTAACCATGGCAATAACTCGGTAACGGAGAAGTTGGGCACCCTGGACTTCCAACTTGGCTCCGTGGTGGTGGCCGTGGAAATGAGAATGACCACCACCACCAGCTTCCACCACCGCCAGCTCCTCGGGTTTCCTGCTGGAATCGGGCTTCACAACTCCAGAATTGTGTTTCTTAGAGTAGAGGCTTGTGGCCATAGAGTCGATCATGAGAGTCACAATTGCTGAGAGCATAGCCACGAATCCGGTGAAGGGGAATTTGTGCCACGGGTTTTCTTTTAAACATGGGGATGACAGCATCTCCATAGAATCCGGCAACACGTGCATGAATCCGGTGGCCAAAATAATACCGGAGGCAAAAGCTTTAACGATGACAAAGAGATTCCGGTCAGGGCTGAGAGCCGGAATTGACTTGGTGAAAAGTGGCAAACAGACACCGATTATGCTGCTGATTAGGATTGTTACGATGGCGATTATTTTGAGAGGTAAAGCCTTCATCTTGTTTGTGCAGCCGTCATCTTCTTCTGCACCGCAATCCTCAACCTCAGACGACAGGACTTGAACGGATAAATTAGAAATGAGGATGAAGAAGATGATTAATACTGATTTAGAACAAGTCATCGTGAAATCTGAATTATTCTGATGAATATGAATATGAATATGAATAATAAGATCAGTAGAAATAATAATTATTTTGTTTTGGGTTGTGACTTGTGAGTATTTCAGCTGAGTCGACCACGGCCAAATTTATAGGAATATGAATTAATTAAGAAGACAATTAATAAATTTGAAGTGCGAGAATGGCATGGAAGGGACCTTGACGATGATATATAATAATCAGAGATTAGTATATAATATAATAATTAATTTTAATAAAAACAAAAATATATTAATGGGGTTTTTATGCAAATACTCAAAATGTAGAATAGTTGTTATGAATTAGATAATTGATACTCCATACAATGTTAATGCTACTGATTTACGGTCAACTAATGAATTTTGAGGAGCAAACAAATCCTAAAAAGTCTTTTATAGTAGGCAGGTGGGTGGGGAAATTGACATTCCATTCCATTCATTTTGACTCTTCTAAGTTCTAACCTGCATTGCACGGCTTTCTTTATTGAATTCAAATATTAAATACAAATGGGGCCAAGGCCCAACCGTAAGTTCGTGAAATGACATAAAGCCCCAGCCCGCTAACAAAATTTACCTTTTTATCCTTTTCAGCAAATTTAGAGATTATGAATGATGAGAAGAAACTTGTGCTAAATGTTGAACTCCTCCTCAGACAAGCAACTCTTATTATTAGCTAGCTGTTACTGTTACTAACATCTAACACCTAATTCCAACTATCAATAATATATTTCTTCATTTACAGCTTATTATCAATGCTACTAACACTCTGTACATGGTAAATGATCATCAAACAGTATCCCACCAAATCAACCGTGGTGTGCCTTTCGATTCCGAATCCCTTGTAAATAGTAAGCATAAGATGGCCATCTCACCTTTCTCCAAATCAAATCATACTAATCATTCTTCGAGAGTAAACATCTTCTTAAAATTTTCCCACACCTCTGGACCTTCCGGATGTATATTCACAAAATATTTCACAAATCGTACATCCGAAGAAGCAACAAGTGTGCTCACTGACAACATAGGTTTAGCAGCACCTTTCTCCCTAAGCCATGCGTACATTGATAATCTTGCACTAATTCTCTCCATATCATAACAAAGATACGTTGGAAACGACACTATAGACTCCACAGGGTATCCCAAGTAATTTCTCAAGCACTCGATTTTCCTCTCAAGAATATCTTTCGTCTGATTTAAAACTGTCGGAGCCTGTTTCACCATACTCGATACTTCATTGAAATCCAAACCAGCCCCCACCAAACAATCAAACCTCTCCTGCAATTGATCTCCTCTCCCTCGGAACCGTTTCAGTGCTTTCACCATATCTTCTGAATTCTCTACATAACCAATTCTCATTAAAAAATCAATCTTTTCCACAAAATTGTTTGGATTCCTTGCAGCCACATACTCCGCGTTACAACTCTTCAACTTAAAAGCCAAGTTAAAAAATGCAGACGGATCCTTTTTTATAGTCTCGCACAAACTATGCTTATCGCCACTGAATTTCCTCAACACAGTCTTCGGTCCTTTCAGAGAGTGTGAGCCCAAAATTTCAATGTGGCTAGACAGAATCTGGGCTATATTTTCGGTTTCCATACCTATCTCGAATAGAAAATGCAATGCTTTCCAAAAGTTCTTTGCGGACTTAGGCGATAGAATCTGTGGGTTCTTCAATACCAAACCATAAACCTCGTACATTTTAAGACCCAACTTCAGCAAAGCACCAACCACTACATACACTTGTTTCCCAGATCCTTCAAACAATAATGCGGTATCTTTCCTCAACAAAGCCCCCATCTCTTCATCACTATAACCTACTTCCTCAAGAAAACACAATGTATCTAGTATTCTATTCCAATTGTACGTGTTTTTGCTAGATATATACCCTCCAATCCAGTGGCTACTAAACCCCAGTGCTTTTAATTTTTCAAGAATCCCTACAAAGGCGTTGTTTATTTCGCCCTCCAAAAGCAGAGGACTGCAAGTTACAAGCTTTATAACGGTCGATCTACCCAAACCTAATCGTTCGTAGGCCATCAATTTCATATTCAAAACCCCAACTCCATACTTGAAGATTTCATTCACTTCCTTGTACATTCTTCCTATCTTACTCCGAGGTACACCGTAATCACTAAGCGTATGATAGTTATCGAGTAAGACTTGATCATCATGCAAAAATATCAGCCCTCGTGGAAGAAGGGATGCAAATTCGTGTGGTTTCAATCCCAAACTTTCCAAAAATGGCTCAAACTCATTGATGGGATGGTACCTGAAGAACTTTGTCAATGCTCTAGATATGTCTTGGTCTTTTTCAACCTTTGAAATAAGATAACCAAGAAAGCAAGGTGAGTTCTTGCTTATGTGCTCGGAATCGAGGAAGCTCAATCCTCTGGTGCAATGCAGATAATCGAAAAGCGCAGCTTGCGCATCAGTTTTGGCAACGCGCGGAGTTCCGTCGACGGAGTTGGTAATTGACAGATGAGCTGAGGATTTAGGGATGAAAAGATTGGGATTTTTGATCGGAGATCCCAAACAATGGAAGAATCGAGTGTTGGAGAATATATGAAATGGAGGGGTGTGAGAAATGGTGGAATTCTTGTCAGTAGTAACACATCGGTACAAGAAGATGTTGTTGAGCTGCAAAATCATTTTTGAACATTTACTACTACTTATTATTCGAATCAACATAGATAAATCTGGAGACCAGCTCAATAAACCCAAAATCGAAAACGAAGAAAATCTGAATCACAAGTGAAGGTAAAAATCAAAAATAACATTTTTGTGTTTCTTTAATTTCTGAAAACGTGATAGATTTGGGGTTTAGGGTTTTTGGAGTTAAAGACCCCCTAACTAAACAGTTGAATTTCTGTGGGCCCAATATAATATATTTGGTTTATATAGGCCCAACATCAAAATTAGACCATTATGGTTAAGTAAGCCCAATCAATGTATTTCCAGTTTGTCTCTGCTTTCAAATTCTTCTAACTACTACATAAATAATTCAACAATTCAAATATATATTGTTTCATACTTGTTTAATCCTAATTAAAGAAGCAGATCATGCACACACCTGAAACTTAATACATATACTAATTAGGTAAAGTAGAAGAATTACTTCATTTCAAGTTATAATCACAAAACACAGAAAAATGAAAGATAATAAAAATTACATCCAAATTGATAAAGCCACACACACACGTACTCCTCCGATCCAGGCTGGAGGTAATTTATAAGAGCAAAATATATATATAATTAAAGTGCAGGGAAATTAGCACAATCAGCAACCTGAAATCCAATCCTCTCCTTGTCCAAATCATACACAACTTCAACATTCTGCTGCTGGAAGCTTCCGAAAACCCCAGCTGGACCGTAGTACCTATCATCATCATCATCCATACTCTGAAAAAGCAAACACTTGGCCACACTATAGTTACTCGGTGCTCCCATTGCATAGAAACAATTCCCCTGTGGCAATGTAATACTCACATTATTCAAGAAATGGGAAACTGATTAAAGGAAGTTCATCACCATCACCTAAAATATTATTGCTCTTGCATGGGATTCTATAACAAAGATCAAATCCCGACCGTTCCTCCACTTCTGTAGCCCGAGGGTAATTTATTACCGACTCGAGTATCGAGAGAAGCTGTGAGTAAAACGGCTCTGGTAGATGAGTGTAAGTTGTACCAGAGTCTATAATCATGCCACCATTGCCAAATGAATCGAACTCTCTCAAAGTTACTTGTGGTGCAGTACTGACATTTCCTACAGTTACTGCCTCTAGACCAATGTAGTAGTAATTTGGGTACATAATTGGACTTTTCAACATTGGGGTGAACTGCATGTACTCTTTAGAGGATATTGGTAGGTCACCCACAACTAAAGGGCTTGAAATATTAGGGTTGTTTGCATATTTGAAAGGCAAGAAGCAATGGGAGAAACCCTTGTGCACAAACCCTAATTGAGAGGGGAGTGATAGAGGGCCTTTTCCGAACCCCGCAATCCCTATAGGTTCTCTATATGTTGAACCAACACAGCCAAAACAGAATCTTGGAATATCCCTACTTATAGAATTAGTAGTTGCATGGACTCGAAGAGTATCCCTAGTGAGAGTTCCGGCCACAACTTCTTCACCATAAGTGTAAGCAAATGGAGGGCATGGCCTATAACACGTGGATCGAAGTAGGGTGGTCAAAGAGCAACCTGCAATAGTGCAAGTATCGAAGGAGTTATCGGAGCTGTGTATGTCACTGCAAAAGGGACTCGAACAAGAATCCCTTAGAGAAGAAGAGGAATGGGAAGGAGAGAAATTAATACTAGCGGTTAGCAGCCTGTTGTTTTTATAGTCGTTGCAATCTATGCAATCGAAGGATAGGTTACCACAGGGGACCCACGTAAGGTCACTTCCAGTGTCTAGAGACTTGGATGATTTGTGGGGGTGTCCCTAAATTGAGGGATATGATGTAACCATCTCTAACTTCTTTGAGTGGCTCTGTCATATGATCGGCGGCGGCATCGGACAGTACATAATTTGATGATCTTTTTGAGGTGGTTTTCGGGGTGGGGATTGTTGTTGTTGTAGTACTGGAGTAAGTTAAGGGCAAGACAAGAGAAGATGAGTGATGATGATCGTGAGTATATAATATTTGTGTTGCATGGACGAACTTATCAAAGATAATTATGGTGGTAGCAACTAGAAGAAACAAAGCTCATGTGAAAGCTGGTTGTACTGCACAAGGACATGATGACTTTGATTTTGCAATTAAGTATATGAAATATGAAGATATATATGTTTCAACACACAACTGAATGAATGTACTTATAGAACATGCATGCTAATTAATATAATGGTTGATGAAATTAAAGAAAAAGTTTTATTAATTGGTGATCGAAGAATTATATTAGGGCTCCAGAACAGTTACAGATGTTGAAATGATATATGACCATTATATTTAATTAATAATAATCCAAAAGAGTAAACTATTAGATATATAATAGACATCATTTAATATTTAATTAACACCGATAATGCATGTATAAAATATATATATATCAGATAATGCATGTATAAATATATATCAGCATGTGATGGGTCCCATTTTGGCAAGCTTGGGCTGGGCCCAAGGAAGTGGGCTAGAAGAGGAAACACGAGCCGAACCGGAGGAGTTTTGTACGAATTGGTGGCCCAAATTAGGCCTTAGCTCGTATGGCAAGGCGCAAATTGCATGGAAAGACTCGAAGACGAAGGAAAGAAGATATCTTATACAAGGAAAGGAGATAAAATCGGAGAAGTTAAAATAATTGGCTGATTACACGCCTCTTGTTTATAGGAAAATATCTAATATTAACTAACCTATATAAACACATGTAAAAACCCTCATTAGGGTTATGTTTTCAAGACATCAATAATATATTTCTTTACTTTTTCTCTAAAAACTTTATTTTATGTTTTACATATCTAGCCACCGCTGTCTTATCCGGCTAGTGGTGAATTCTTCGGCAACGCTCAAAGTAGGGTTTCGAAGAAGGTCTTGAGGGTGCGAAATTCGAGTACCATCAAGTGGCGCCGTCTGTGGGAACTTCGAATCGAGCTCAGACGTTGAGGGTCATCAATAAACGGGGAAAATTCTTATGTAGCAATTCTCGTATGTTCCTATTCATGAGTTTATGAAATTTAATCACATGTTTATATGGATGTTCAAGAAATATACTCTTAATATGATTTGATCTGATATGATTTTATTCTAATAATGCGTCTGTTATAGGATTCTTGATTTCCAAAATTCTCGTATGATTTCTTTTCCATGAATTGTGCTATGTTTTAGGGTAATGATCATCTTCCAGTTTATATGAAAATTTCATAATTGCCTAATGTTGTTCGCTTTTAAAATTGGTTTTATATTGCAAGCATGTTGTACATTAATATGCTCTTGATTGGCGAGATCGGCGAACACACGTGGTGCTGAGTATTTGAGTAACGGAATTTAATCTTTTATATTTTATGTGGAAGCCAATTCATATTTTTGGTATGCTGTGGATATACATGGTATATAGTCCCACTAATAGCAAAAAGATTTGATTTGTATTACATGTTTTGACTGTTTGCGCAGACATGTGGTTGTACTCTTAAGTTAACTTTAATTATAACATGTTGGTTTGTAATGAAATCTAGGAGGATATGATTTGAATATTTAATTCAATAACAAGAATACTTGATTTTAACTCCTCGAGCATTTTTGTAGATTGTGCTAATCCCGCAGGTGTGATAGTTTACCCCGACATATGAACTAATAGTTTCAAATAAAACTCGAGAGAACATCAGCTCGCATATCATCTCCTAGCCTAGTTGTTCGTGGAACTCGCATAAAATCCTCAGATCGCCATTCTATTAAGCTCCCAACGCCTAACCAAGCTCGGAGTTTATGGGCAGGCTTATTTATCCTTCGAGATTGTCATAACAATCCGCTTCACTATCTTGAGCTCGATATTAAGCAGGTCGTTGTTATTATAATTATTTTAACTAATCTTTATTTTGCAGTTCGTCTACCAATAGATCTAGAGTTCGGTGTTAATAAGCTCGTTTTTATGAGAATATCTCAGTTAACATTTCTTTGCAGCTCGTATATTTCTTAAAGCTCAATATTGATGAGTTTATTATTATAAGAGTTATTTGAGCCAATCTTTCTTTGCAGCTCGCCTATCTCTCAAAGATCGACGTTAACGAAACTCATTCCTTTATAGCATCAATCAAATTAATCACACAATTTGAGTCTCCAGTGAACCACTTCGTTTAGATCACTAGAGACTAGGGGAGAGTAGATCATGATGGGAGCCAATTTGACATTTTATTGGGCTCGTGTAAATCTTTGGGCTTGAAGCCCATTGGTGAACCATGATCTAACTTTATCATGTTTAATGGATCAAAATTAGCTCAAAGCCTAAAAGGTAGGTATGACTTATAAATATTTCCACCTTCTCCTCTCTAAAAGGTACGCTTTATTACACACATTACACACTCCAACACACACTAAATCACACGATCCAAATCACAGATCTCACATCGTCTTCTTCTTTATTTCGTTTACCTATCATTTTCCTCTTTCCTGAACTATTTTACCAATTAACTTGAGCGTCAGAGGGTCTCCCCGGGGCTCAAGCCCCATGATTTCAGTAACCCTCGCATTAATAGGGCAAGTATGCTTCAATTTGACTTCGTCTGAGGTCGCGTTTGAGTTTGGTAACCCTCGTTTATTTAAGGATACTCGCATTTGTCTTTTTAAAACTACAATAAATGCATATTTCTTTGAAGGATTTACCTGTCATGAAACATAATGAAGCGTTGCTATAAATATTTGACTATACCATCCTTTCAGAATTTTACTTCAATATCTTAATACATGACTCCACGGCTTTGAACTTACTCTTTGATGCTTGAATTTATTTAAGCTCGCCATTATTAAAGTCCAAAAGTGTCTCGAAAAGTTATTATATGCTCGCATATGTCTCTAAAAGTTCGCAGCTATCTGTCACAATTAAATTCTTGAAGAATAAATTATTTTGATTCAATTTAGCTTAAGCTCAGTTATCTGTTAGACTTCATCATGCATGAACTCGCATATGTATCTTCGCTATACATTTTATATTAAAAAAATGAGTTTGCTAAGGGTTGGAAGATCCCCGCGGCTTCGGCCCAAAAGGTAGTTGAATGTGTTTGATAAGGGTTGGAAGATCCCCGCGGCTTCGGCCCAAAAGGTAGTTGAAAGTATTTGAGAAGGGTTGGAAGATTCCCGCGGCTTCGGCCCAAAAGGTAGTTGAAAGTATTTGAGAAGGGTTGGAAGATCCCCGCGGCTTCGGCCCAAAAGGTAGTTGAAAGTATTTGAGAAGGGTTGGAAGATCCCCGCGGCTTCGGCCCAAAAGGTAGTTGAAAGTATTTGAGAAGGGTTGGAAGATTCCCGAGGTTTCGGCTCAAATGGTAGATGTGTTCGCCCGAAAAGTAAGTTATGAACGTTCGCACGGTTGAGCTCATTACGCTTGTTTGAACAAAATATTAACCACTTATGGTTATGAAAATCAAACAAAAATAAAAACAATAATACTTCAATAATCGCGTGTTTTGAAAACAAACATAAAACATCAAGGTTCCGCGAAAAGCGAAAATGGTCGATTCTGACTTTTTATATTCTCAAGCGAACCACTTCGCTACGTTCACTAGAGAATAGGGGGGACTAGATGATGGGTCCCATTTTGGCAAGCTTGGGCTGGGCCCAAGGAAGTGGGCTAGAAGATGAAACACGAGCTGAACCGGAGGAGTTTTGTACGAATTGGTGGCCCAAATTAGGCCTTAGCTCGTATGGCAAGGCGCAAATTGCATGGAAAGACTCGAAGACGAAGGAAAGAAGATATCTTATACAAGGAAAGGAGATAAAATCGGAGAAGTTAAAATAATTGGCTGATTACACGCCTCTTGTTTATAGGAAAATATCTAATATTAACTAACCTATATAAACACATGTAAAAACCCTCATTAGGGTTATGTTTTCAAGACATCAATAATATATTTCTTTACTTTTTCTCTAAAAACTTTATTTTATGTTTTACATATCTAGCCACCGCTGTCTTATCCGGCTAGTGGTGAATTCTTCGGCAACGCTCAAAGTAGGGTTTCGAAGAAGGTCTTGAGGGTGCGAAATTCGAGTACCATCAGCATGATAGAAAGAAAAAAAGCAGAATAATAATTGATTGCGAGTTGCGACAGAGAGAGGAAAACGAGACTATTGGTGTACGTATATGGATTGGTGGGATTTGCTTAATGTAGAAAGGAGGACACGCGGCATTCCCTGTATGGATTATAAACAAGATAACTAATTAGCTTCCATCAAACTGAAATGAAAACCAGTTACTTTATGGTTAATAATGATGTGTGAATTGTGATTGATTAAAGGGGCTTTAAGATATAGATGATGTGTGATTAATTAAATGGGCTTTAAGATATAGATTCTTGATGACAAAACTTATTAAAACTAAGTAACAAATTAAACTAAGCATTTGCTTTACATCCTTTATAAATTTTATTTTAAAAATACCCCTCGTACACAAAAAATAAAATATTTGCACCAAATAATATTTAAACTGTATTTATCATTTTTATTCTGCATTTAATATTTTAATTTTTGCATCTAGTATTTTTGTTATTATTTTTTTTCATAGAACATGTTTTTTTTTCTGCATTTTCCTATTTTTTCACAATTATAAAAATCTATTTTTTCCTTTTTTCTACTAATATTGAAAATTATGATTTTTTTAAAAAAAATCGGCCAGAGAGAAATCACTCGAACGAGAGAGATAGAGATATCCAGAAAGCGAGAATGAGAGAGAGAGAAAGAGAAGAATAAAAGAGGAAAAGTAGATCTGAGAAATAAACGTGAATATGTGGTTATAAGATTTAGGTGTAAGGCAAGATAGAGATAAAAAAAAAGGGTCCATTTGATATACACCCCTAGAAAGGAAAATATATAGGGATAGGTCCACCCCTAAAATTCTTTCTTTGAGATACACCCCTGAAGAGGCAAAAATACTATTGTACCCTTTTACATGCAATTTTCGCCCAACTGCATTCAGTATTTTTGCCAACTGCATTCAGCATTATGGCCAACTGCATTTAGCATTACTGTCCCTGCATTTATCATTTCTGCAGATTTTTTGATTAAAAAATTATAAATGTTTATTTTATTATTATTTTTCATATATTCCCTTTTTGTATTTTTTATATTTTTATATTTTTTTTTATTTTTTTTTTATTTTTTTAATGTTAATTTTTCAATTTTTTTAATTTTTAAATTTTTTGAAATTTTTTGAATTTTTTTTTACATTTTTTTTTTTGCGATTTTTTTATAAAAATACTGGACTGAAATTGATTACATATAGTAGACTATAGTATATATCCTCCATATGACTATAGTATCACAATATAGTACGCCAACAACATTTATAGTACACCAACAAAAATCACAATTTGAATCTTGATATCATAAATCAATTAGTACCCAACAAAAAATGGAAAAACAAATTATCAACATCATTATACACCAGAAAAACACGTAGCTTATATATAACTATATATTACTACATGTTACTACAAGTGACTATATATGACTATATGCAGTGGCGGAGCTAGGAATTCGAGACAGGGTGGGCTTAACGTTAACGGGGGTTCGGGGGCAGCGCCCCCGATTTTCTCTTTCGGATTCATTTACATAAAAAATATAGCACAAAATAACTACAAATTTATAAACTTAAACTAATATAAGCTATACTAAATTACTTGGGTGGGTGGGCTTAACATTGAAGGGGGTTCGGGGCAGCGCCCCCGATTTTTTTTTTTATATTCATTAACATAAAATAGCATAAAATAACCACAAATTATAAACTTCAACTAATATAACATAAATTTTTTGATAGATAAGCTAAACTAAATTACTTGGGTGGGCTAAATTAAACTATTTGGGGGGCTAATTATATATAGATATAATATATAGTATAAATTTTAAAATAATGAGAGTGGGCTGGAGCCCACCCTTGCCAAAGGGTGGCTCCGCCACTGACTATATGTATATGACCATGACTATATGTATATGACTATGTGACTATATATGACTATATGTATATGACCGCATCTGACTATATATGACTACACGTATATGACCACATCTGACTATATATAACTACATGTATATGACCACATCTGACTACATATATATGACCACATGTGACTATACGAGTATAGTCATATATTTAGTTTGTATTTATAGCTTCAAATCCCACTTTTCAACACGACAATTCCGATATATCGGTGGCAAAATAATTGTTTTGAATTGATGAACTCCATATCCTCTCGGCAAAAACGTAGTGCATAGAAGTAGTTCAAACATCAAGACCTGTGACAAAAAAATCAAGTTTATTTTAAATATTTACATTATAAATCAACTCATAATTACCAACAAAATATAGGTTGAAAATACATAATCACATGCATATGTTACTACATGTTACTATATGTTACTATATATTGCATTTTGGATGGATGGGGGAATTTGTTCCAAGTACCCCATCTTGCCACGAACTCCACATCTACTTTTATTCCAGACCCAATTCATCTCAAAACCAAATCCAATATCTATATAACCATATAAAAGAAAATTGAAATAAAAATAAAATAAAATCATATATACTAGTAGATTAGAAAGTTTTCATCTAATTTGTTTCTCACGTTGACAACAAGATGGTTGTCGGTTGTCATATTAATAGTGGAGCCTGGGAATTTGCAATTTACAACAATTATTTTATTCAATTATTTGAATATATTTAGTAGGAATTGAAAAACTTACACATTGTGTGAAGTCCATTTACTTGTAATCATCCCAGCTCAATTCTACTGCCTCCCCTGTTTCTGTTTTTGCCTCTCTGTTCTCATAGCAATTTCTATATATATATATATATATATATATATATATATATATATATATATATATATATATATATATATATATATATATATATATATATTAATTTAGTCGGGCTTTATTCGGACTGAGCCATGGTAAGCTCAAACTCGGCTCATAGTTTAATCGGGTTTAATGAAACGGCTCAAACTCGGCCCGGCTCACAATTAATCAGGCTCGGCTCAAATAAAATCGGGTCGAGCTATCGGGCTTCAGGTAGGCCCGACTCAATTGCCGGTCCTAGTTATATTTAAACAAAGATTAAGAAAAGATTAAAGGTAAGGAGCATCTCGTTCTAGGAAGTGCTCGCCTCGAGCAATGCACGTGTAGTTGCACCTCGCAAACTATCCATCATTAGGTTTATTGTTTGATCTGTGAAAATACTATTTTGCACCGAAACTCTTATTATATGTTTATTGAAATGTTCTATATTAATATAATTAATTAATTGTTTTGGTTTTTGCTTCCAGTTTTCTTAAAATTAAAGAATGTAATCTCTTTTGTTTATCTTAAGAATGTATAAAACCCCACCTTAAATCCCTGATACGACCCAACATTATGGAGTAGGATAGTTAGATTAGAATTGCAACTTGATTGAGTTCTTTTTCCTTACGTATTATTTAGTTGATAGGATTCCTTTTATTTCTTAGTTAGTATTTATCTTTTCATGGTTTTCCTAGGTCATTAGGACTCTATTAGCTTAGTATAAATATAAGCACGTAGGTTTAGGATTAATTATGCAGAATAATAAAACTCTTTTCTTAGTCTTTTCTTGCAAATTGCGTAGAAAACACTGTCGATACTTTTGAGATCGCATCAATTGGTATCAAGAGCGAGGTTGCGATAACATCAAAGCTCCGTTACGATCATGGCAACGAACAAAGAGAGATTCGATAGGCTGGAAAACTCCGTACAAGAGATCCAAGCCGCGATGCAGCAGATGCAGCGGTTTCTCGAACGAGGTCATGAACGACAAAATCCATGGGGGAGAAGGAACGGTTCGTCTCAACCATCATCAGGCGATTCGTCGGGCAACGAAAGTGAGGGCAGCCGTGCATCTAATGCTTCGATTAGGAGTCGGGCATCAGGACGCGGCGAGCGTGAAAGGCGGCGTACCCAGGTAAAGATGGACTTTCCGAAGTTCGGTGGTGAAGAGCCTCGAGTGTGGCTCAGCCGTGCGAAGCAATTTTTTCTGGCCAATGACCTGCACGGCCACAAGAAAGTGATGCTTGCATCATATCACTTGGAGGGGGATGCCAACCAGTGGTGGCAATGGTTCGAACGTTCGAATCGAGGTCATCGGATCTCGTGGGGGCTATTCGAGAAGGGTATTCTACTGCGCTTTGGCCACGGAGACTACGAAGACCCAAACGAATCGATGTGCCGGCTGAGGCAGAAAGGAGACTTTCGGGAATACTTGGGGGATTTTGAGCGTTTAATGAATTGTCTACCGTATTGGTCGGAAGAGGCGCTCATGGGTGCGTTCATGGAAGGTCTTCAAGAGGAAATAGCAGGCGACGTACGGCTATTCAGACCCAAGGATTTACAAACAGCCATCGAGCTAGCCAAACGAAAAGACGAACAGCTGCAAGTTGGAAGGAAATCGGGAGGCGGGACGATCCCGGTCACGACAATGGCAGCAGGACGAGAGTCGGTTAGCTCCGGGACTCGACGACTGACTTGGGATGAGTTGCAACAACGACGTGAGAAAAATTTATGCTATAATTGTGACGAGAAGTTCGTCCGAGGCCACCAATGTAAACGGGCGCAAGCTTTGTTGATTGAAATTGATGGGTCGGGAGTCGAAGGCGACAAAAAAATTGAGGAAGAGCCCCATATCTCCCTTAATGCGTTAGAAGGGGGGGATGGAGTGTCGACGATGCGTTTGACGGGCATGCTTAAGAATGAACCAATTGAGGTATTAATTGACAGTGGTTCGAGTCTCAATTTTATTAACCCGAACTTGGCTAGTCGACTACAGATGCACGCTACTCCAACTAAACCATTCTCAGTTAGAGTGGCAAACGGGGAAAAATTAGAGTGCCGAGATAAATATGAATTGAATGTAATAACATTGCAAGGATACGAGTTCCAGACCAATCTATTTGCTTTACCAATAAATGGGTTGGACGTGGTACTAGGTATGCCTTGGCTCGAGAGTCTTGGACCGATGTGGATTGATTACGGTATGAGAAAGATGAAGTTTAAGGACGGCGGTCGAGAATACCACATTCAAGGAAGAACGAGAGGCAAAAGTCCTGTGAAGAATTCTTCAAAACTAAATCTTGAGGACAAGATTCGTTTTGAAGGGGAAGGGAATGATACGACCCAACATTATGGAGTAGGATAGTTAGATTAGAATTGCAACTTGATTGAGTTCTTTTTCCTTACGTATTATTTAGTTGATAGGATTCCTTTTATTTCTTAGTTAGTATTTATCTTTTCATGGTTTTCCTAGGTCATTAGGACTCTATTAGCTTAGTATAAATATAAGCACGTAGGTTTAGGATTAATTATGCAGAATAATAAAACTCTTTTCTTAGTCTTTTCTTGCAAATTGCGTAGAAAACACTGTCGATACTTTTGAGATCGCATCAATCCCCTCCAAAAGCTTAGCTAATCAGTGACTTCTTTTGCGTCATCATTTCATTACAACACACAAGAAAGTGAAACTAAAGTATACATTTTGGATATAATTTATTTCCAAATAATGAACCAATAGAAAAATTAGATTGTGATGTAATTGTCAGATAATTATCGTTTCATGTTTAATTAATTAGTTAGTACAAAAACCTAAAGCCTAATTGCAGAGTCTCAACAGAACCATAATAATTAAACAGGAAGTTGCTGATGTGGCCATGACATAAATCCTCAAAATTATTAGGGAAAATTAGTGATAACCCCCTATTCCCCTATTTTTGAAAATATATATGAGGAAGTCCAATATTTTTTTCTGCCCTAGCTAAAAACCCAAATTTTGAACTTAATTTGGTAGACCCCCTCGGACATAGTGATGTGACTGTTTTACCCTTAATGAACAATTTTAGTGAAATAATATAAGGCAATCACGATAAAAAATAGGGAAAATGAGGGATAACCCCCTCATTAGGTAAAATAATATAGTACGGGCCCAATTTATAATTGACCATTTGTAGACAAACCCATTTAATATTTTCTGAATTGTGTGACCCCCCTAAGCTTATGTTAATGCCCATTATGCCTTTTTTTGTCCATATTTTACTCCAACTTTCTCTATCTTCTCCTTATTTGTCTCATATCTGTCATTTTATATTCTCCATTAATTTCTCTCTCTTTCTTATTTTCCTCAATATTTAACGTGTTCTTTATTCTTCTTATTTTTCTCTCTTCTCTCTCTTCTTTTCCTTCTCTCTCTTCTCTCTCCTTCCCAATTTCCTCTTTTTCCGTATCTTTTTCTTTTCTTTTTTTTTCTCCCTCTCTCTCTGTAGTTTTTTTTAGCTTTGAATTACTCATCAACTACACTGGAAAGCACATGCTGGATAAAAATCCACGCAGTGCATCAAAAACACATACTAAATAAAACACGCACCACACCAAAAACACACACTTGAAAAAATACAAACTGCACCAAAAACACACATTGAAAAATAAAATACGCACTACATCGAAAACAAACATTGAATTACACAACAAATACACTAGAAAACACTCGTTGGAAAAAAAAATCACGCAATACATTGAAAACACACACTGAAAAAAAAAACACGCACTACACCGTAAACACTCACTTACAAAAGAAACACACTACACCGAAAACACACAATGAATAATAAAAGATGCACTAGATCGAAAACATACACTGAATTACACAATAATTACAAAAGAAAATAAACACCGGAAAAAAACCACGCACTAAACCAAAAACTCACACTTAGAAAAAACACCCACTACAGCAAAACACACATTGAATAAAACGCACTACACCGTGAAGTACACACTGGAAAGTGAGTGTACTTCTTGTGTAATAGAGTGTGCGTTTTTTATGTAGTCTATGTTTTACACAGGAAGTATACTGAATTTCCAGTGTGTGTTTCACGGTGTAGTGCATTTTTTTCAATGTGTGTTTTGGTGTAGTCCGTGTTTTTTTGAAGTGCGTGTTTTTGGTGTAGTGTGTGATTTTTTTTCGTTTTGAATTACTCTACAACTACACTCGAAAACACATACTGGAAAAAAATCCACGCAGTACATCAAAAACACATACTGAAAAAAAAACACGCATTACACAAAAAACACACACTGGAAAAAATACAAATTGCACCGAAAACACACATTGAAAAATAAAATATGCACAACATTGAAAACCCACATTGAATTACACAACAAATACACTAGGAAACACTCGCAGGAAAAAAAAATCACGCATT
>NW_012193936.1:68191-110259 GCF_000504015.1 Erythranthe guttata | reverse complement strand
GCGGGATTTTTTTTTGGAAATCGATATTCTAGCTAAAAAACCGATAAATGCATAGCTTCTTGAGTTCTTCTATCGTAGAATCTTCTATTTTGATATCTTCTGACTCCATACTTGTCATCTTTGTAAGATTTGTTGAGTTTTGATGATTTGAATATCAAGGGTTTGTGGGTTTATGGAGGAGGAAGGAGAAAGGTCTTGTGGGTTTTGGAAGATGGAGAAGATGAGAGTTTGTCTTGTGGTTTTGTGGTCTTGTGATAGGGTTTTTTGTGTTTTTGAATTTTTGGTCTTGCACATTTGGAATTTTCTATTTTTTTTAATAAGTAAGGGTATTATAGTATTTATACATTAAAAATTTTAATTTGGTCTTGCACAAGTGGAATTAGTCTTGCATATAGCCGCAGCCTATAATGTATTTTTCTTAAGTTATTTCTTACAAGCTATATTCATTTTACCATCATATCATCTAAATTATGGCAAGCTACTATATTTTATTATTTTCCAGTTATTTGTTACATTGGTATTTTCCCCATCTTAATTTCCCCATTTTTTCTCTTGATAGTGCTTAATAACCTTTTAATAAGACCCATTTCTTATTCGGTCAGATCTTCCGATATTCATGCATTTGGTATGACAATCTGAATAGCTTCAATTGCCTCTTACCGATTCAGTTCAAAAAGTTGAACTTATTCGGTCAGAGTCTCCTGAACGAAATTGTGACAAATCTCTCATTTTATAAATTGGGTATTCCAACTATCTTCGTGCAATTTGTTGAATTATATATTAATTTACTTTATATAGTGCAGTTTTTAATTAGTTTTAAAATTCTCACATTTACATTTACATATGTAGTGTCATATAAACTAAAATAATATTAAGTTTGATTATTCACCTATTTGTATATGTTTTGGATGTGAGAATGTAAGTTTGTCACTATAATTATTTAAAGTGAATTGAAATTTGAATTTTTCTTTTCCATGGTTCAATTTTTTGAAATAATAATAGTTTTATATGTGTATGTCAAATACATGGAACAAGAATCACCTAAGCTGCATTTTTTTTAATTAAAAGTATATTATTAACAATTAAAAAGTCATAGCATTTTTTTTATTTAGACATTATATTATTGATAATTAATTAGTACATAAAGTCATTTGTTATAACAATTCCAAGGGCTAATATAGTAAAATTATAACATCTAGATGTAAAAATGCTTTAAGTTATCAAACAGTCTTAAACATTAATCCATTCAGTATTTAAATATTGGTCTTAATCATTCATATATGTATTCAGCATTCAGTGTTCAGCGCTTAATTCTACCAAACATAGTCTTAATCTAATTAAACACTATTTGATACCTCTTAATAGGCTTCTCAATATTATTTTATGAAGCACATTAATCATCATTAAGAACGTTGGATTGTAATATTTGAATTAATCCAACAACCTCTTGAGGAGCACGGTCGATCCTGAAATTTCTAAGCTCTAAACGAGTTTTGAAAAAAAATGCCCTACGTAGTGAAAAAGGTTTTTAATTTTCATATACGATTATGCAATTAATTGATAGAAGCCCCAATTGAAAACAGACACGTACGATTACCAATTAAATAGAATGAAAAGGTTTGTATACTGGCTACGGCCGAACTTAATATACATTCATGATTTATAGAAAGCCCGTTATAAATTACTAAAAGACAAGGCTATAGCCGGGGCTCGGCTCTAGAGCATTCATTCCAATAATTGTGTATTTATTCAATAAGTGATACATTTAATTTCAATGAATATTGACTATATGATAGCTATTATTAAGTTTATTTAAATATAATTTATTCACCCCCATATTTCAATATACATTATTACAATAAGAGCACAAGTGCATTGGAATATTACCATTTGGACACTAGCTAGTTGAACTTATACATTATTTATTTGTTTGACTGATCTTGTGAGCACACACGGCGGAGCCAGCTCAGCAACCCACCTCGACCGCCGTGATTGTCGGCCGGCCCACGTTGCTCAGTTTGTACTAAATCCCACGAGGTGCTATTCCGGGCCATGCACATGCATTTCCAGTCTATGTGTTTCTTCTCTAATCCATCGATCGAGTATTAATTTACTGAGATTCTGAACTTATCTTTCATTTGTTTGTAAAATTATCCTTAACCCCTGAATTATCTCACCGCCAAACAATCTCTCCTTACAACATCAAAGATTATTCAAAAGTAACATAGTATATATATCGATTCTATAAGAATATTAAGGGCTCGTTTAGATTATCATTATTAGGTACTACTGACTAAATAGTAGGGGCTAATAACATGTTCGGTTGATAAGATTCGTTCTTATTCAAAACTCAAACAAAAACTAGAGTCCGCTACTGCATGCTACTATTTCATTAATTTAGTAGCACCTATCTCCCATGCGATTAATTTTGTAAGGGGTGACTAAACAAGAAAAAAAAACAGTTTTATCCTTAAAATCATAATTTATTTTAACAAGTAAGAGATTTTATGGATAAATTCACAATAATATCAGAATTTAACTAATCTGACACGAGAACTACTGTAACGAACCGAACATGTTCGTAACTAAATAATTAATTAGTTAGTCAGTAAAAAATTATGTAATTCTCATATGATCCAAACTAATCCGACTATTTCAATCTTTCTCCGATAAAAGTAGTCAATGGTGTTTTTATAATATTTTTATTTTGTTAGGGAGTTAATTATAATATTTTAAGATAATATCAAGTTACATTTTTTAGTCAAGAGGAAATATTTGTTATTTAAGCATACCTAAAATATTACTTATAATTTATCCTATTATAACGTAGGTAGTTCAAGTACAAAGCCTTAATTTTACATAATTCAAATTAGAATTATAAATCAATGATTATTATTTCTAAATAATTAACACTAAATATTTAACTTGCAAATTCAAACTAAAAAAATAATCGTTTATTAATATAATTACGCAGGCCTACATCGCATGGAGATAAATCTCTGGTCAGAGATTACTTAATTATATCCTACATAATATACTAATCATTTTAATTATATTAGTTAAGTATTTCATTAATTAATAAAACCCAAAAAAAAAAACTGTTTTAAAAAATAGTTCGATAAATCCAAGGACCGAAGCAGCAGCAGCAGCACCAAAAATTAGTTTTTAAACTTATCGACATTCGTTCCTCGATTAAAACAATTAGCCGCCTAATCTAACTTTGACCTTCCTTAAGTATGTAATTAACGATTTGTTAATTGAATGAAATAATTAAGTGTAGGTTAATTTGTCTATGAATGGAAAGGTTAGGAGGTGGAACATTCGATAAGACAAAATATCTTAATACAGTAGAACCTCGATAAATTAATACCCGATAAATTAATAACCTCGCTTAAATAATAAATTTTCCCGGTCCCGACTCGGGGACAACGTGCTAAATTAATAATTCGCTAAATTTATAAGATAATACACATTCGAAAATTTTAAGAAGCCCCATATAATATATAAATTAATAATGCATAAAAAAAAATTCTTAAATTACATGGTACAGTGCATATTTTATAGATTTATGAAGACTTAATATAATATAATTTAATTCTCACTAGTTTCTTGTAGAAGTTCACATTACCATCAATCTCGTCCCTCACTTTTCTTAACATGGTTAGAACTTTCGGTATAATTTTCTTTTAACTCAACATAAATCGTTCTATAACATTACTGTTTTAAGAGCTTCCATTCGTGAAACGGGCTCTATAGTGCATTGAACGAATGGTACAATGAATAATATATACGTAAAATTTAAAAAAAAAATGTATTTATTGAAAATAATAATAAAAGTAATTTCATAAATTAATAAGTTATTAATTAATGTATAAATTAATAATTATTAATTTATCGATAAGTTAATATTTCGCTAAATTAATGAAATCTTGATGGTCCCAACTGTATTAATTTATAGAGGTTTAACTGTAATTAACGCAAGAGACCAATTTTTATTTATTTTTCTCTCTTTTTTCTTTTTCGATGGGGCGAAAAATTCAAAAATTATAAAATTGGGATACTTTAACCTAGGGTGGAAATCAGATGAAATAGATCGAAAATAGTTTTTTCGGAAAATTTTCCGAAAATAAAAAATTGGTTTCAAATTATGTTCCAAACAAATCGGAATGCAAGATTCATTCCACTTTTAGAATGCATTAGAATCGGTGGAATTTCGAAAGTTTCGGAAATTATATTAGTTTATAATATTTTGTTCCGAATTCGGATATGAAAAAATTTCACAACATTTTTCTATCTTTTGTGAGATTTTTTAGAAAAATGCAAGAAAATTCAAAAGAGACTTCGACAAAACGCGATAAGTAAAAACACATGTAAGAATAACAAATTGAAACATAGATTTTCTTATAAGAAAAAATGTAATATAAAGTTTATGATACCAATTAACATCTTCTAAGGTTTTAATTTAATTGACCCTTCGGTATTTATATTTTTCATATAAAATATATCATAGGTTCTATTATGGAATTACAAATTAATATATCATAAAATTATTTTATATATTTCGAAAAATCATAGAAATATTCGGATCGAAAATCGGAAGTTCCTTTAAATTTTATATACCATTCCGATTCTGTTCCAAATAAATTCGAAAGAAATCGGAACTTCAAAATCAAAAATTCGGAAATCGGAATGAAAATTACAGTTCCAAATTGAATATTTTCGGATAGAAATTGACGGAGTTTGGAAATTCCATTCCGATTTCCACCAATTTTTATAGGGTTGGTTGTGATAAAATGTAATTATATTATGAGTTGCTATTTTTTCTAAAACAAATACTATTAACCCAATTTGCATTCAACTCTTTTTTCATTTTTACTTTTTGGTCCTTATAATAATGAATATTTACATGACCAAATTCCTGATTCAAAGCTCCACTGTTTCCTAATTTGATGATGTGTTTCAATGAAGGGTGTATTTTTGGTAATATTACAAAAGTTATGTGGTCAATTTCGAAATGATTCTCTTTCCAAACATTTCATATGAAAACACCTAAATTCCTACAATGTCACTTTCAAACTTATTAGTCAATGAACTCTAACACAGGCAACCTTAAAGATTGTTGGAAAGTGTCAACTTTTTACAACAAAAATTCAACTGCAAATTCAATAAATAAGAAGAAAAAAATAATAATAATAATAAAGAAAGAAAGATTGTGGACCTATGTAAATGTGCAAGCATTGAATGTATCAAATCTAAGGTCACAAGTCAACGAGAAAGTCAAAGAACAATGGTGAAAAAAGAATCAACTCAAATTAAAAAAACATTATAAATGGGAAATAGTTATATATATATAAAATAGTGAAAAGAAATATGTACAAACCTACATCCCATGTGAAACCATTTCCCTATTCTAACTACTAGCACCTAATCTCCCTCTCTTAATTTCAAACGGTAGGGGGTGGGGGTGGGGGTGGTGGCCCCCCTATACCATCCAGACAACCAAGCCCCTCCAACTAAAGTCAACTACCTTTCACCAAATCCATGTCTGTAAAATTCCATTTACTATGTACAAATCCACAAAGCAAAGAATATTGCCAACCAAACACAAATGCACTTTATGACTAAGCTCATAAAATCAAGAATTAGATTTGATCAATCCCAAATTGTATAGATTCCTCCTCATCATACTTCCAAATGATAAAAGCATGGCCCCACCTTTCGACTCGTCCCTTTCGACCTTTTCTTGATACACAATCGGTAATTCCTTAATCCTTAAAGTACTCAAACCGATCTTCTCCCGAACCGACTGAATAATCTTTGGGTCGGCCGGATTCCCGATCGAATCCGTCACATAGAATATATTTCGGGATTTATTCTCTAATGTTGCTATCTCTGCCCTCGTCACGTTTAGCCCGTTTTCACGGAAGGTTCTCGTTACATCCGCTAATAACCCTTTTCTGTCCGCCGCACATAGCTCAAGCCTTACACCCTGTTTTTCAGACAAGAAAAAATTTCATTACATTTCATAAAATTTACATTTGTTGAAAAAAGGATTCTTTAACATAGTCCTAAAAAGTTTTATTAAAAAAAAAAAGAAAAAGGACAAACACCTGAGATGCCCTTCTTTCGATGGCAGCTCGTAAACAAAGAATCACACGCTCCTTTTCAGCTTCCGAACTCAACGGTGTTCCATCCATGTGCCGAATGAAGAATTCCTAAATCAAATAATGTATAGAAATAACTTAAGGGCTCGTTTCGTAGAAAAGATTAGCCAAGATTAGTTAAATAATCGGACCTTATTTGATGTTTATAACTTTTTCAGACTGGTCCCACAATTATGGAAAAAAGGGCTCTAGGGGTTTCGTCTCATGAGATTAATAATCTTTTCATGGATAATCCAAACAAGGACTTAAGCAAAAATCACAATCCCAAATAAAAAAAAAAATAAAAAAAAAATAGTTGCAAGGATATTTAAATACCAAGGATGCTCTGTCTGCTGACGTGTCAACGGTGGCATGAAAAATGAGGTACTGCATGTCCGTCAAAGTGCAGACAACATCGAACAGAAGCTTATTCCGATCCTTGCAATGAATATTCACAACCGAATAATCCTTCTCCAAATAATTCTGCACCAAAACAACTGGCGATTCGCCAAATATATCAATAATCGGTTTTCGATCGTAATCCCTGTCGGCAAACATCATCTGGTGAAGCCTTCTCTCCGTGTGAGTGCTGACCTCAGCGATCGATGTTTTAGCACTTCGAATATCGTTGTCCCCCTTCAACACGTTCCTCAACATCGCCTCGATTTTTTCTAATTTTCGAATATCTTTAATCAGAGCGTCCGATTTATTGTCGTTAAGATAGATTAGTGATGCGATTCTTCCATTGTGAGTCCACACCTTTGAGTTGACCACATTGCAGTTTAAATCGGACAGCACCGCAAAAACCTCAGATAGAAGGCCGACTCTGTCTGTGCCGGTGAGTTCCAAAACCGTGGGGCCCTCTTCGGTTTTCGGTTTGCCGTAATGAACTTTCTCAAGTGCCTGCAATTTGTATCATAAATAATTCATATACCAATACCATTAAAAGAAAAATCTTGAAAAAATGTGATTTATTTGAATTAATTATTTATGATAAAATTTAATGTAGGTATAATTGATTATATTTATTACCTTCTCAATGTAGCCCAAAGCAGCGCTGTCATCAGTTAATTTGTTTCCGTTTAAGTCGGTCACATGAAATACTGCAAATTGTTTAAATGGAAAAACGAAACGGCAGGAGTTAATTTTTTAATTGAAACAAACGGCAAAAAAAAAAAAAAAAAGCGGCGCGTGTGAGCTACGCACCGTCCATGAACCACCGCCCGTCGGAGCAAATGTAGGCTTTTTTTATTGAAAGATTCAAATCAGTCAAAACTTGAATCGCTTCCAGAAGAATCCCTTGTTTCCTCGCACTATCAATCTGCAAATAAAAAAATAATTAAATTAAGCGGTTCCGTATTTTCAGGAACGGGTCAAGAAGTAAGGATCCGGGAAGGTGGTGTTACCATGAGCCGGGTCGCGTTGGAACAACCCGTGTTGTCGATCAGGACCCTGCGAGAAGTGGACGGAGAAACAGTCAGAGGGCATTATCGGAAATTCACAAAAGATTTTTCTACACAAGTCGTACGAAAGTCTTTTTCTTTTAATTAATTAATTTATTTTTTAATTTATTTTTTGGGGGAAGACTAGACGAAGAAGAAGAAGATGGAAAAACAGAGTCAAGCGTAACTTGAAAGGAAAGAAATCGGCGAGATCAATCAGTTAATTAAATCCGATCAAAGGTTAAAATTCACTAATTTCCCCCAAATTAAAGATCAAATTATTTCAAAATTTGCAACAACAACAAAAATCATTCAACAAATCTCAAATCCCCAAATCGAAAAATTGAAACGGAAGAACAGCAGAAAAAAAAGGTTAATTTCAGAAAAGAAAAAAAAAATCACACACAGAAAACACACAGTGAAGGAGAAATCGACCTCGGAGTAGACATTCGAGTGACAAGCTTCTGGTATTCGTCGTCGTTGTACGTCGGACACTCCATTTTCTTTCTCTGTACTACGGATTCAAAATCTCGCTCTCACACTTTCTCTCTCTAGAATTATCTCTTTCTCTCTCTCTCTAGAACACTGCATGCGTTTTATTTTGGTCTTTCCCATTCTTAAGGGAGGAGGGACGTATTTATATATATTATATTATTTTCTCAAAATTGATTAATTAAATAAATTTCCTTTTTTTGTTTATTAATTTTTGAATCAGGATATTTGGACAATATTCTATTAATTTCCCAAATATCTCTCGAAAACAATTATTCTTTTTTCCTTAATATTGAAATATTGTTCCTAAGGTGTAAGTCAACACCCGCTGTTGACACGTGTGCTTTAGGCCCCAGGAGCTGGGGGCGGATGTCAGGGTCGCCAGCGTGGAGGGCACGTGGTTTTACTGAGTTATGCTTTGCTTGCATTCGACTCAATTGAGTTGGTGAAAGGATGTTTTATTCTTTAAATAAATAAATAATAAATAAAGACCTAAAGTATTGGGTATATTAAATTAAATGGCCATAAATCAAACGAAATCTATTGAAATTAACATTTTTTTAAAATATGAAATTGAAAAATAATTGAAAATAAATCTGAAAATTTCTGATCGAAATTGGTACATGTCGAAATTTGAAATTCTCAGTTACAAAATACGTAGTAATATTGATATTGATACAGCGCTTTAAATTATAATGTGTCTATATATATATATATATATATATATATATATATATATATATATATATATATATATATGTGTGTGTGTGTCATATACATAAATATATTTCACCAAATAATAATGTATATTCTAATTGGTGAAAAGCGGATGAATATATTTGTTTATTTAACCATTTGACCACCTGTCATGGAGTGTGATTAAAGTTCAAGAATGAGTTCAATTATTTTAATGTATTCCAAAAATGGATGATAAGAATTTATTTTAATTTTATCTATTGACTATTACTAATAATTATAATAGATAAATAAAAAAAAATATCGAAATAATTTCATTTATCACGTGTGTCAAGAAATTATCATTTTTATCCACAAAATACATGTTAAATTGAACGCGTCCCGCAAGGGATGACCTAGCAGTTAGGGCAAGAGAATTTGTGACAAATAATTTAAGTTTAAATCTCGTTGAGAACGGTCGTTAGGTTAAGTTTGTCAAACATGGTTAATTAACCTACTGCGGTTTACGTCTCCGGTATTATTTGAAGCTATTGTACGAGAGATTCAGTTTACCCGATGCACTACGGTTAGCTACAAGTTCCAGAAAAGAAAATGGAATGAAGATACATTAATTATAATAATAAAAGACGAACTCCAAGGTCAATAAATTACAATATAATCTCGATAAATTAATAATTTCGTTTAAATAATATTGTTTTTTGCTCACGACTCAGTAAAAATGTACTAAATTATTAATTTAATAATTTAATATATTATTAAATTAATAGAATATAGTTAGCTTCCACCATATTATTTTATAGATGTTTAAGTGATAAAAAAACATAAATTGCATACCATCTTGGAGGGAAAAAGTGGGAAAGAAAATGAAATATTGCCAAAAAATAATTTACACGTCACGAGCCACTAACACTACCACTCCAAATAATTAGTTGTAAGTATTCCACGTGGCGCGGTGGGATTAGCAAATTAGGGCCGTAATTAGAGGATATCTTCAAGATTAAGTCAAGATTTGCCGACCAATATTATGACGTGCGCACGTGACAACACCCGCTGGCGTCGGCTTTTTCCTTTTAGAAGTGTGTACTTAACTACTTATTTAACACTTAGGTGGTGTTTGCAAATGATTATTTAAAAACAGAAGTTAGTGATTGTGATTTAAGTTAGTTTTAAGTGTTTATTTCTAAAAGTTGGGGGTGTTTGCAAATATTTCGGAAAATGAACTAAAATTGAAAAAGCAGGGTTAGGGGTGCTTTTAAAAAAATAGCTTAAAGCAGATTATTTTAAGAGAAGCAAAAGCAAAAGTTGAGTTCGATTTATTAGTATAATTGATGTGAAAAAATACAATTTTCATCCCTCAAGTTTGCATTGATTTCACATTTGACCCTCAATGTTCATTAAAAATGCATTTGGTCTTTCATATTTCAAAAATTCAACATTTTTAGTCATTTCCATCAATTTTCCGTCAGTACTAATGGAATCAAACTTGTGTCCATCACTACCTTAACTGATGAATTAACGGTAACTTGACGGAAATGACCAAAAATGTTAAATTATTGTAACATGACGGACCAAATGTATTTTTTGATGAACATGGGGACCAAATTTGAAATAGATGCAAACTTGAGGGATGTAAACTGTAATTTTCCCTATAATTAATCATGTTTTAGAACCTGATAATCATATTGTTAAATAAGTACTTAATTGACTTATTTTTAGTTCAATTAAAAAAAATTGTTTGAGCTTGATTTGATTGCAAAATGAACTAAACTTAAATACAATTTTTGAAATCCTGGCTTGATTTATTTACACTCCTAATTTAAGGTGATTAATCGAAATTGGAGAACCGAATAAATTTAGCGAATATAATTTAATATGATATTATTAGGTATTTAGGTTTCAATCATGTTGACAACACTCTATTAGGTATTTAGGTTGGATATTTGATATTTCAGTGTATCCAAATTAATGTGTAACAATTCTCACCTTTCAATGTGTTAAACCATTTCTTAGATAGTAAAATTAGGGAGAATCACAAAAAAAGTCCCAATTATTATTTGATGTAACGGTAACATATTTTTTTCGATAAAAAGAAATCGTTAGATATATATCATGTCCGTGTTTCCAAATATGTACGATTTAACAAATTTGTTAGTTAATAGCCTCACATTTTCAAATGACACGGCTCATTGATCAAGCGTAGATTCGTCGACTTTTTCGCGATTCAGCTAACGAAGTTAGAAATCAATTGACTCAATCGATTAAATTAGATTAGTCGAAAGGAGAAATAGAGATTTGGCTGAAATTAGGCCAAACTTGGTAAGAGCATCTCCAGTAAACTTGTTATATGTTAAATTTTAACAAATTAATGGACTTTTGTTATAAAAAAAAAATGAGCTCCGACAGCTATTCTAAAATTTAGCAAGACTTCCTGAATAATGTGTACACAATTTTTTTTTTTTTTACTACATTATATGTATACATTATTTATTGTATTTATAATCTTTAACAATTTAGTTTTATAAAAAGTAAACTTAAGTATTTGTAAATTAAGAAGACATAGAAAAATAATAATGAGTATACTTAAGTCCATCCTCAATCGAAAAAAATACTACTAGATTATACATATATATTTATTTAGTTCACCCAATATTTATTATTTAATTTAGTCAATCCAAAGTCCGAATTAATGCAAAAAAAATCCTAAAAGATTTTTTCCCCTATCTTATGGTTTATTAAAAAAAATTCTAAAAATAAATCCGAAGTGCTGTCCCTGAATGGCTAAACCCCCAAATTAATTATTTTAATGTATATTCGATCCCACTAATTATAAAATTCTGGTTTCGCCACTGTTATCAAACTTGGCAAGGTCAAGCTTGCATGCTAAAATATTTTATAATAATGGTTTGTGATCATAAATGATATTATACGATACTTCTAAAAAAAAAATATTGGAGTGAGTTATTGTGTTAAATATGATGTGTTAAAATATAAGCTACCACTGGTAGAATGACTCGTAAAAAGTGATTTGTTAAAACATAAAAATACATGATAAAATTGAAATTTATCTGCAATTTTGCATTATTAAGGAACTACATAAATCTTTATAATTATTATACCAAATATACAATTATCATTTATTAATATACAAAAATTTCACATGTCGGTGTGTGAACACTCTCCTTGATGTAGCATAGATTTGATGATATATGAAATAAAAATTAACATTTAAAAAATGTTTTATAACAAACATAACCAAACTCTTTCTCTGTAATAAAATGGAAATGCAAAAGCATGAATCTAATTGGGGTTTGCAATAAACATGGGTCCCTTTTTTTTTCTGACTTCTGACACTCACATGCATGCCCTTCACGATACACGTTCTTTTGTTGCCCGCTTGTCTCGGCCACCCACCACCACCGTAGCGCCGCCGTACCACCACCACCACCACTCATAAATTTTAATAAGTTCAATCGTAAATACATTGTACTATATCCAATCATTTCAATATTGGAAACTAGCATTGAAAATGTACAAATTGGGGACATAGCATTTTAATTGATTTTTGGATAAATAATGTAGGATATATATATGTGGCAAATTACGAAAACTCTCATTCTGTTTGTGTAATTACAACCATATCTCTCTCAACTATGTATTGTCTTACGACAAGACCTCTTCAGAGGTAAATTTAGGGATGTTAATTCAATAAAATCAAACCGAAATTTCGGTACGCCAACATTTCATACCGTTTACCGAACTAAATACATGATTTGGTTCGGTAAATAACCGAATTACATAAATCTTATGTAAAAAATATTTAAAAGGAGTGGTGTGGCTGTAAATACCCAAACAAGATATAGGTTTTCTTTCGTAATTTGGTCATACCTCAAGGGTGATCGTAGTTTGCCATGATATATATATATATATATATATATATATATATATATATATATATATATATATATATATATATATATATATATATATATATATATATATATATATATATATATATATATATATATATATATATATATATTCAGTGCAGTTTCTGAGATTTTATGGGCACTAGGTGAGATTTGAAGACGGTTAAATAATGCGGCACTTCTAACATATACAATAAAACCTATTTTTTTGTATTAGAAACTCTATATTAACACTCGTTTTTTGTAAGGTATATAACTAGTGACAAGTCTAGAATTTCGTAATATAGTGCGGTTAAAGTTTCCGGGTGTTCGAGGACAGTGCTCCAATTTTTTTTAAGAATAATTTGCATTAAGTAGCAATAAAAACAAGTGAATATATACAAAAATAAATAACTAATACATTATAAATTCAGTAATTATGGGGCCCATGATTAGAGGAATTATAGAAACAAGTAACAAGTGTTTACTTAATATCTATTTAGTATTTATGAATTAGGGTTCTCGTTAATCATATACAGTGCAATTTTTTTTGAATAAATGCTAATATATAAAGAGTATAAATTTTATTGAAAACCCTAAATTAAAAAAGAAAAAAAAAATCTCGATGCCCTACTTCGCTGCCCTACTTCGCTGCCCCTCAGAACCTACCGTGTATATGGTGAAATAGCAAATAAAAATTTACTGTTCACCAGGTATAGATTTGAATATTATGAGCCTTATATAGCAAGTGTTCACATGGCTATAAATCAAAGTGATATTTAAATATGTAAATGCTTTAAAACTGAATAATTTAATATGTTCAAACTTATCCAAACTCAAATATAATAATAAGGGGAAATATGCAATCCCCCCCTAAAATGGAAAATATTATGTAAAAAACCCACTTGACTTTTTAGACTTTTTCCCACACCCATATCCCAATCTTAATTAGTGAGACCCCCTTATTAAGATAGGATAAGACATAATTACCCTTAACAACAGTTTTTTTCCCCTTCTTCTTTGCCGTTCTCTCTCACGTGAAACTTTCTCTGTTCTCTCGTAATCTCTATTTCCTCTCCTTTTTTTTTTTTTTTCCGTATTCTTCTTTGCAGATCTGCCGCTGCCGCTTGCATTTGAGATTTACACCAGCGTCGCCGCCCTCCTCCCTCCTTTTCACATCACCGCCATTATCCACTCACCCAACCACCGAGATCACAGCCGCCGTCTAGGGTTGTGCCGTCAAGACTTGCTACGGTGTCAAACCTCCCAAAAAACTCATGTTGTCGCCTCCTACACATCACACCACCTTCCTTTCGTTATTTTCGATTTTTTTCTTTTTTTTTCTCTCCAGATCTGAAGCAGCAACATCAACGTGACTACAGTCTGGTTCGAATGTGACTATTCGATTTTTTTTTTGCTACAGTCTGGTTCGAATGCCGTCAAGACTTGCTACGGTGTCAAACCTCCCAAAAAACTCATGTTGTCGCCTCATACACATCACACCACCTTTCTTTCGTTATTTTCGATTTTTTTTCTTTTTTTTTTCTCTCCAGATCTGAAGCAGCAACATCAACGTGACTACAGTCTGGTTCGAATGTGACTATTCGATTTTTTTTTTTGCTACAGTCTGGTTCGAATGCCGTCAAGACTTGCTACGGTGTCAAACCTCCCAAAAAACTCATGTTGTCGCCTCATACACATCACACCACCTTCCTTTCGTTATTTTCGATTTTTTTCTTTTTTTTTTCTCTCCAGATCTGAAGCAGCAACATCAACGTGACTACAGTTTGGTTCGAATGTGACTATTCAATTTTTTTTTGGCTACAGTCTGGTTCGAATGCCGTCAAGACTTGCTACGGTGTCAAACCTCCCAAAAAACTCATGTTGTCGCCTCATACATATCACACCACCTTCCTTTCGTTATTTTTAATTTTTTTCTTTTTTTTTTTTCTCTCCAGATCTGAAGCAGCAACATCAACGTGATTACAGTCTGGTTCGAATGTGACTATTCGATTTTTTTTGCTACTTTCTGTTTTCGTGTTCTTGGAAGTTTCTCAGCAACTCATGATTACTTTTGGCATTTAAGGTTTTTTTATTGTGATTGTGTGTGTTTAAATATTAGAGAGAGAGAGGGAGCCTATCATCATACTTGAGTTAGTGGAGTCGATATATATGTATATAATGATTTTTTATCAATTTTTTTTATTTATGTATTTTTCAATTTCTCCTTCTTTTTTCTTTTTTTCCAAATCTGAAAATACAGTTCAAATATGTACAGTAGCAGCAACATGACTAGAGTCATATTTATGTATTTTTCGAATATGACTACTGTTGAATATCATTGTAGTCATATTCGAATATGTTCTATATTCTCGTTTCAAGTTGACTTGTAATAACAAGATTCAAATTGTGATTTTTTGTGATCTTTTTGTGTGGATGTTGATTGCATTGTTTCCCTAAACAATAGGGAATTTTAGTTGTTTTATATAATTTGATAAACATCACTTTACCTCACTATATAATTGGAATTTTGAAGTTACAAATTTTAAAAAATGCAATATAAAGAAAGAATATGACTACAGTTGATATAGTCACATATAGTCATATTAGACTATAGTCTTATTCAACTATAGTCATATTCGGCGTAGTACACTTGTCGGGGAAAAAAAATCAATTTTTCGTTAAAAAAAATTAAGAAAATATGCCTATAATCTTATTCAACTATAGTCATATTCGGCGTAGTAAACTTGTCGGGAAAAAAAATCAGTTTTTCGTTTAAAAGAATTTAAGAAAATATTAAAAAAACATGAAAAAAAAATAATTAAAAAAAAAATTTCATCTTGCACGTGAGTTTTGATTTTGTATGTGAAGAAGCAATTTTTCTTTTTTTTTAATTTGTTGGCTGATTTTATGGAGTATATTAAGGTGATTTTTTATTTTTTTTAATTAGTTGGCTAATTTCAAGGGATTTGAATATTGAGTTGGAAAAAAATTACTATTATTTTGGCATTATTTAAGGAAAGGGACGTGTATTACTGGGATGGATTATTTTTGGGTAGGAGATTTTCTAATTTCAGAAGGGTAGTATTGGAATTAATATTTATAGGGGTTTATCACAAAGAAAGATTTAAGGGTTGGACATATCACCATTTATTACTCATCCAAGGGGTTTATTGCTAAAGACCCCTAATAATAAAATAGTCTTCCGTTCCCACCACCACGATCCTCACGATTTTGTCACGTGCTCCTCAGTAGCTGAACTCATCGATCGCCACCTGTTTCCCACGGTGTTTGAAGAGAGAGTATTTGGCGGGAGGCGGCCACGATATTCCCGCCAACTCCTACGGCTAGGGTGTCAACCAAATTGAGCGGGACCTCTTCGCTCTAAAGTGAAAACCTGAAAACTATATAGTGTATATTACAACCACTTCAGAGGTATGGTTAAATTACGAAAGAATTCTACATTTTAGATAATTACAATCAACCCATCAACTATAAATCTTCTTACACGTTCATTCTTGCGGTGTCAAATTTAGTAAGACATATTCTCAATTTTGTCTCCGTTTTATCCCATTCGAGCTCCACATTTTGAAGCAAGATGTGTTTTTTGGCTTGTAAATATCAAATTGTGGTGCATCAGAAACTGCATTTTTTTGCATAAAACAAGTACAAACTAGATAACATTCCACGAAATCTAGAAGATTATGTTGAATTTAACACAATAAGGGTGGAAGTGTAAGGAGATTCATAGTTGAGGGGATAGTATAATGACAATTTTAGTGGGAAAAATACGTAGATTGGGGCCAAAAAATCTGGATAATTAATGCATTTATTAAACTTGATTATATTAAATAAAATAAAATAATAAAAAATAATTAATTATAATGACAATTATAACTATCAAATGAGCGGGAAAAAAATAAACATTTTAGCAGGAGCAACCTTACTTTTATTAATAATGTTTTTGCATTTTTTTTTTTGTCATTAAGATACAACGGCTTTTTAGCTAAACTATATATTTATCTACTGGAATTATGCCCGTAAAAAAATTAAATAGACAAATAAATATAAAAAAATTGAAACTCCTGATTGTTTTGATTGCCCAACCCTACCTACCACGATACGATGTATAACGGGATGATTGCTAGATTGGAGGCCACCATCCTTTACAATTACGAGCAGTGGCGAGGCCAGAAAAAGTTGTGAGGGGGGCTTAAATATATCGGGGGTAAGAAATTTAAGATAAAAATTTAATATAAGTTTTTTTTCTCCATTTTCAGAAGATAATACCAAAGTGAATTGCGAAAGTTAAATTGCTATAAGAGTCTAAGAAACATGAATATCAACTCGATTATGAAATTTACACAATGGACTTTTAATTAATATTCATTATGAAAATTAAGGTGAAAGAAAAGACGTCAAACGTTAATTGATCGCCGGTGTGCGTTCGTTCGGCTGTGGGTATATTTAACCGCCATTAGTGCAACTATGCAATAAAACAAAGTTTTTCTTTCTCTTTTTCAAAGAACGAGAACAAAGTTGGGAAATAGAAAATGTATACAAGTAAGACATGAAGGGAGCTTAGAGAAGTGATACGACTTTGAATAAGTTGGCTTAAATGGAGTAAAAATAACTGAATAAAATAATATAATAGGGTAGGCTAAAAAAAAAAAAAAAAAAAAAAATATATATATATATATATATATATATATATATATATATCCCTTGGGTCGACTCACCCCTGATTACGAGAATGTTACGTATAACAATGTGAACCATACCTTAATGTTCGTGTTCATGGAGAGGTAGCAACAGAAGACGAACATTTGCCACATATTTTGAGTAGAGATGACGATCACACTCCACGATATCTTGTTCATTATGGTTTATGTTTGATGGGCAATTTGTAGAATTCATGTGTTTTTAGGAAGATAACATGTACAACTTTTTGGATAATATATGTTGTAGTTTCTTGCACTCTTCATCCAACTTGTTCAATGCCAAATTTGATACATTGCATATCAAAACACTAAAATACATATAAAAAGTACCATACATTCCGACTGTTCTGTTTTTCTCAAAATTACCTTTAAATCATTGATTTGAAGGTGAACTTGCGCATCAAGATCAACTCTTCACGAGGAATCAAAAACTTCAAGTTCTATATTCAGAAAGAACAATGAATTATGTATCGGAAGTATTTCTCCACGGATAGGTAGCAACGGCTGGTATTCGAGCTCTTCAAATACGCTTTGCTCCCTTTTATATATGAAGTATACGAACGACATTCTCTAGTTATAGCAGGCAAGAAAGACATTACATAACAAAGTAAATTGGCTTCCTTAGCTATTTTATACAGAAGCGTAATATCGTTCATAACTTGTTCCAATTATATCAAACTCCATTTCCTTTTGTGCATATACTATATGCACAAAGTGTGTTTGACACCACTGTATGTCCCATATATGGTTCAGTTGTCATTCACAAATGGTAAAGGGACAGTCTTTTGGTCTTATTGATTCAACATATCATAGTATTCCATATTTGCTGTCAATCGATCTAGGGGTCAGGAAAAAAATTCTCGACATAAAGCCATTGTCATATACTTCGTCTAGATCATCTTGAATGCAGTCTCTTGGAGCTCCAATGGTAGTTCAAAACTAAGTATTTTTTGATGACTCTCGTACTAGTCATGAGAGTTCTCGTGTCACCAGATTCGTGGTGGTACATTTCAAACCATTGACGTTATCATTTTCGAATCGATACGAAATCCTCGAAAGATCCTCAGTAAATGCCCTTACGTTAAAAAATATAAGAAACTTGAAGTATTTGATTGTGCAAATTTCACTCATCGCCAATAAAGAGAGCAGTAAAACATAATGCAAACACTTTGAGAATGAGTTTTGATAAATTCTTGTAACTCCTTTTATTTCTCTATGTGTACAAAACTACAAATTGTAAATGTGTTTAGATAATGTCCTTCGTGATGAGATCGCAAACTTAGGATATACAACTGACATAAAGAACCTGAAACCAGTGTATTGAAATCAAGCTTATCTATTGTCAACCACATAATCAAGGTTTCTCTTGTCTTAGATTGATCGAACTTCCATGAATCGTAGAAATTATCACTAAGATGGTTGAAAGGCAATTCTGGTTTGGGATGTAACAAGGTCAACATATTTTTTTTTTGGAAGACGGGAAATGGTTGATAAGTGTTTTAGTCCCGTGACGTTTAGGATATGCTTTTAATTCATTTTTTCATACTTTGTTAGGTATCTGCCCGGAGAAACAACATTCAACAGAGCCATCATATATAATCAATTTATATGTAGCCGTAATATTTTATTTGAGGTAATTTAAAAATAAAATATTAATCCTAATAATAACCACCACATAAGACAATAGGCGTATATATCAACAACTTAATAGAAACAAGTTATGAAAACAGAATGTGAAGCAATCACGTATCACAATATTATAATCTAAATATTAATGCCCAATTAATATAGAATAAAACAAGATTTATTTAATGCCGAAAATAAATAAGGGTAAGGAACAGAACTGAGCAATTCACACAAAATTGCGAACGATAAATCCTTCGACGGCTGCTCCGGCGGGGGTTCAACTTCCGGCTCAACCCTCAAACTCCGAGTCCTCGTCCAAGATCCAAGTGGGGCCTCCTAACACTCACGGCAGCCACATACACACATAGTGTATTCCAACGAAAAAACAAAAGAAAAACGAAACCCAAATTCAAACCCTAATCTCTCCGGTTTATCCTTAAAGAAGTAAGCTCGAATTCACCAAAAACAATTGAGCTTTTCTTCTCAAAAAAGGATCTCTATTTCACTCTAATTTTTCCTATCAAAATACACAAAGTATTCACTTTTTTCTCGTCTCTTTTTTCGTCCTTCACACAGAAAGGGAATAGGGTGCACTTATACGCCCAAATCATCCACCAAACTCACGAAGAATCAGGCAACAAATCACTAAGATTTGTTGAGGATAAAAAGAAAGATTTGTTGAGAGAAAAAAGGGGCAGATTGAAAATATCTGCCGAAAAAACAACGAGATAGAAAACGGCGAAGAAAGAGAGAAAGGGAAAACCAAAGTGAGGTTGAGTTGACTTTAATTTTGGGCTCAAATTTTGTGGGTTGCTCGTAAGGGGTTGCAAGATGGATTAATGAATGGGTCATTCACAAAGAATATATTTGGGCCACACTCTACAAATCTCCACCTGGCCCAAATGGATCATCGGGACCTTTTTAGGAGAAACGAAGTCATCATTGCCATATGACACTACCTGCACTCAAAACACAAAGTTAGTACAAGTTTAAAAAATAAAACACAAAGTAATGTAAAAAACAAGCAAAACACAAAGTAATGCAAATTACAAGCAAAACACAAAGTAATGCTAAAAACAAACAAAACACAAAGTAATGCAAATATTCTAACACATTAGAACACATCACCATCGGATATGATATTGACTTGATCTCTATGTTGGTTTTTCTTAGGCTTGGGACACTCATTAATAAAATGATTACGATCACCACAATTAAAACACCTTCTATTATTAGGATTAGCCTTCGAGTTACTCCAATCGCCACACCTTTTCTTACTTAGATCATTTTGACTAGAAGAAGCCTTGTTGTTTTGAAAGCAATTAGGCTCACTTCCTCTAGTAAAATTAACCTCACCAAATGCTTTATCCCTGTTGATTCCCCATTCAAACTCTTTGCTTTTAAAAACATTAATCACAGTATCTAATGTAACATTATCACTAACATACTTAATAGCAGACTTAACATCATTATAAACATCAGGAATAGCATTCAAAAGCACAATAGGGGTATAATCATCAATGTTCTTATCACCAGATAATTTAATATCTTGAACTAACTTGATAAAAACATCCATATTAGCATCAATATTTTTGCTTGAGTCTAATTTAAATTCAAAAAACTTTTCGAGCAAAAACATTTTGTTGGGCAAAGAAGTATCAACAAAAAACGCTTCCAATTTATCCCAAAGACTTCTAGCAGAATCATGCTTTCCTACTTTTCTAATCACATAATCACTAAGTTTCAAGATAATAGCAGAATAATCAAGATTATCAAGTTCTTCAAATTTAGCAACAGTTGTAAAAACCTCCTCACTTAGAGAAATCGATTTGAAACATTTTTTATGGATTAAAATGCCTTTCATTTTCTGTTGCCAAATAGAAAAGCGGCGCAAACCCTAGCCTTATAGTGCATTCAACACACACAAGCGTCCACGACATTCGATTGTGGGCCGCCCATACCCGGGCCTCCACCACGTGGACAATTGCTGCCAAACCCAAGCTAACATAGAATCACAAAGATTCACAATTTTAGAGCAAAATCAAATCACAAAGATTCCAATTTTCAAATATCACAAAGATAAAGAATCACACAAATTCACACAAAATATTAGCGGAAGCAATAAATAAAAGAATTAGCAAGATTTACCAATAACATGTATAATTATCACAAAGAATAAATCAACTCAGCAAGAGTAGAGATTTATACCTGAGCGAAACCCCTGGACCAGGGTTTCATATGCCGCTCCATACGGATCCTTAACAACGCTCTGATACCACTGTTGGGTATCCGCCCGGAGAAAAACATCCAACAGAGCCATAGAAATAATCAATTTATATGTAGCCATAATATTTTATTGGAAGTAATTTAAAAATAAAATATTAATCCTAATAATAACCACTACAGAAGATTAGGGGTGGGAACGAGCCGAGCTCGGCTCTTTTGGCCAGCTCGAGCTCGAGCTCGAGTCCATGTTGCCGAGCTCGAGCTCATCGAGCCAATTTTTTTTGGCTCGAGCTCGAGCTCGAACTTATTTAATTTTTTTTTAATTATTTAATTTTTTTATTAAAATCATTTTATTTTTTATTAAAAATTATTCATAGGCAAATAAAAAAAATTATAAAATAAATAATGAACTCTAGTTATATATATTTTTATTTTTTCTATTATTATTATTATAATATTTTATATTATTATGAATTATTTAAGTAATATAGATTTGTTTCTATTTAAATACTAGATATATTTATTATTATAGATTATTTACTATTTAGTTAATAATAATAAGAATAAGAATAAGAATAATATATATATATATATATGTAAAAAGAAAGAAAGAAAAAAAAAAAAAAAAGGCGGCTCGCGAGCTGCCGAACAACTAATTTTGAGCTCGAGCTCGAGCTCGAGTTCGAGCTTTTTTCGAGCCGGCTCGGCTCGTTTACCACCCTTACAGAAGATAATAGGCGTAGACATCAACAACTTAACTGAAACAAGTTATGAAAACAGAATGTGAAGCAATCACGTATCACAATAGTTTAATCTAAATATTAATGCCCAATTAACATAGAATAAAAAATGATTTATTTAATGTCGAAAATAAATAAGGGTAAGGAACATAATCGAGCAATTCACACAGAATTGCAAACGATAAATCCTCTGACGGCTGCTCCAGCAGGGGTTCAACTTCCGGCTCAGTCCTCAATCTCCGAGTTCTCGTCCAAGATCCATGTGGGGCCTCTTAACACTCACGGAAACCACACACACGCATATACACACAGTGTATTCCAACGAAAAAACAAAAGAAAAACGAAAACCCAAATTCAAACCCTAATCTCACCGGTTTATCCCTAAAGTAGTAAGCTCGAATTCACCAAAAAGAATTGAGCTTTTGTTCTCAAAAAAGGATCTCTATTTAACTCTAATTTTTCCTCTCAAAATACACAAAGTATTCACTTTTTCCTCGTCTCTTTTTCTCGATCCTCACAAAGAAAGGGAATAGGGTGCACTTATACGCCCAAATCATCCACCAAACTCACAAAGAATCAGGCAACAAATCACCAAAATTTGTTGAGGATAATAAGAAAGATTTGTTGAGAGAAAAAAATAGGCAGATTGTTAACTGAACTTATTATATTGTCCCAAACTAAAATTTAGTTATAGAGTTGATATAACATAAACTTCCATTATTAATAATTAATTCATTATTTGTTATTTTAATTTCATGTACCTTCCATGCTTATTCAATAAAAAAAAAATTGTCATATTTTAGTAAGTTTGTTAGACTTATATTATTTTTTTACGCCGAAATTTTAATGATAAAATTTTGAAATCAAATTCATCTTAAGAACATCTAAAAACATAATACGCATTATATTAGAAGAATATACTATTCGCGATCGATCGAGCACAAACAATAAAATAGCAAGCCCAGGCAATCGTCTCTAACTACTTAATGACACAACCTCTAAAATACTTTTAGACGATAGAAGAGGACGTATGCACATTCTACGTATTCTTTTATTTTTAATGTATTGTTGAGGAGTGTGTCCGGTTATAGCGGAGAGAAGACGGCCACAAATCTGAGTTGCAAGATGTTAACAACTAACCAGCATGGTATTCATAAATAACATCTCGTAACACTTACAAGTTTTAATTAATTTATTAAATTAAACAACTTTTAACTCTTTAATTGAAGAGCTTCCACGTTCAAAACAAAATGAGATTAATGGACCATTTATCATAGAAGTTTAACAAAATTGGGCATACCTTAATATTTATTCATGGGATGTTATAATTCATTTGGGTAGTAATTAATTGCTTAAAAGTTGTTAATTATTTTGGGTTTATTGATGTACCACAATATCAACTTAAAGAATAAAACTTAAAAATGTATAATTCTGAGTTTTAAGGTGTTTCATAATTGACAAATGATAAATGGTGATATTATATTGATTTGCCGATCGAGCTTGTGGCTTGTGGTTGGGCTTTGGGCTTTTCAAAGAAAGTCTTTGGCAATGTTTGGAACAATTTCTATTTTGTTTTTATTGTTTACCCAAAACAAAATGGGATTTATTACACATTTTAAATCATTTTCTCAAAACAATTTCAAAAGTTTTTCTCTCCTTCAGACATGATGTGACTGCTACAGTAAAAAATGTCTTCACTAAAACACAAATAAACATCACTTCATCTTTCAATTTTTTTCTTCAAAAATACTTCGCACGACATTCACACACACTTATCATAATCCCTAAAAATAATAATGTTATTAAAAAAATAGTAGGAAAAATCAAAAGAATTAGAACCATTTCGCACGAAAGTCAAACTAACACGAGGCAATTAAGATAGATACAGCAGCCATGGTAACCGTATCTTCGTGGCATTTTCCATTAAAATTAATTATTATAAAATTCAAACTTATCATAATTCCATTTCCATATATTGCGATTAGTTCACGATCACATTCATTTTCCATATATACATTCTTTTTTCACTGATCGAATTCAGTTAAAAAAAGAAGAAGAAGAAAACAAATCCATGGCCGCATCTTGTTGTACTTGTTGCATCATCAGTAGTACCATTCATCTCAATAACACAAGTATTATCAAATCATCAGCTGCTTCTACTCTCCTTAATGATCGGCAAATATGTTTCTTTCTCCGCCGCCGCCGCCGGAGTAATTTGCAGACACCATCAAACAAGTACCAAATCAAAACCTTATCTATATATATGTATGTATATATATATGTGTGTGTGTGTGTGTGTGTGAAATTGTGGGCTTTGATTGCAGGAATTTGGTCGTAAGAAATGCTACACCGGAAGCAGCAACCGCGGCCGTAGATGTTCTCTCTTCTTTCTCTCTCACCGGCGGCATACCGGTGATCTCTCTCGCCGGAGACAATCCCTTGTTAGTGTTCTTTTCATGTTATTATAAACCATTATTTATATGCATGGTTTAATTCAATTTTATTCAAAAAAAGGTTTAATTCAATCAAGTTCCTAAATATTTATATGCACTTCGTCCCCAGAAAATTTTAATTTTTGCACTTTCCCCCCTATAAATTGATAAATGAGACACTTCCTCTTCAAAATTTTGTTCTAGTTGCACTTCAGTTGGACGTATTCATGGCATACACTGAAAACTGTAATTTGGGGCAAAGTGAAATTGAAATAAAATTTTGAAGGGGCGAATCTTTTTTCTTTTTTTTTCTTGAATTTGGAGGAAAGTGCAAAAATTGAAAATTTTTAGGGGGCGAAGTCCATTTATTATTATTATTATTATTATTATTATTATTATTATTATTATTATTATTATTATTATTATTATTATTATTTATAACAACAATAATAATAATAATATGAAATTCTTGTGTTGCAAAATTTTATTTTATTAATAATATGTTGTGACAGGTTAGCTGGTGCAGCTGGATTGTTTGTGGTGTTACCCATGGTGGTCCAAAGGCTATTAACACTAACAAGTAATAAGGGACACAAAATCCCAAATATTTGCTATCTAAATATTAATATTAATTTTGTCTAGTTAATTATCAAATATTTTAATAAATAAATTAAATTTGTAAAAAATAGAGGAGGTTGATATGGCGGCACAGACGGTGGAGAAAATAGCGGACGCGGTGGAGAAGGTGGCGGAGGAGGTGGATAAAGCCGCCGAAGGTATTGCGGCGGGGTTGCCGGAAGGTGGGCTCAAGAAAGTTGTTAAGTTTGTTGAAGTTTTGGCTGAAGAAACAGCTAAGGATGCTCAGAAAGTCGAAGATTTGATGGACAAGGTACATATTTATTATCATTATTAATTTTTATTTATTTTAGGGTAAATTATACCCACACCCCTGAGGTATGCTTAAATAATTTTAAGGTCCCTATGGTATTAATAATTACACTCACCCCCTGAAACGTAGTTAGAAACTCTAACGGGATAATGCGTTGGATATATTATTCCGATAGGATTCTAATGGACTATTACTTTTAGCTAGTGGGGAAGATAATATAGAATTATGGGGAGCTATGGGGTGACATGGCTCCCCCAATATGTCTTAAATCACCCATAACTCTTTGTTGTCTCCACCACTTCTTGAAACCAATAGACCGTTAGAACTCTATCGTAATAACGTATCCAATGCATTATCCCATTACAGTTTATAACTACGTTTCAAACGGTTGAGTGTAATTATCGATACCACAAGGACCTTAAAGTTATTTAAGCATACCTCAAGGGTGTGGGTGTAATTTACCCTATATTTTATAAGTCATTATTATTTTTAATTAGTAGATTGAAAAATTGGATTCGCATTTATTATAGTAACTGGGGCTACATTATTTAAATTTATTAATGTAGTGGTTGGATCTGATTAGTGATTACTGAGTAGGCACGTGACCGCTGAGACATATTCTAAGTTAGTAATTTGATCCAATCTATGAGTCAAAGTCAACTTTTTGGTTTTTTTTTTCTTTTTCTTTACTTTTTTTTAGTTTGACCTCACTAGTGGCCATGAGGGTTGTGTGTGAGGTAATTAGGGGTGTTCATTATGTACAATATTGGGATTTCGGTACTTTAAAAATGTATACGAACATAATTATTCGGCTCGGTGCATTTTTTTACCATATTAATTCGATTTTTTCGGTTCGATATCGGTAAAACCAAAAATATATTTCAATATTTTGAAAAATGTAAGAAATAATTAAACTAATTAAATCTTGAATTTGACATTCAAATTTCAATAATCGACCCTAAAATATTGATTATCATAGAGGCTAATTGTAAATAATGAAAAAAATTATCAATCTAAAATTATTTTATAGTTTGCTATAACTTTAAAGAATCTAAATAAAAAGAAAAAAAAATATTTATTAAATATTTCGTGTACCGAATAGCGAATTTCAAAAAAATCTTCACCAAATACCGAACCAAATTTTCGGTTCGGTATTTGGCACGTACCGAATTTCCGATTCGATTCGCTTCGGTCGATTTATCAGCCAAGTGAACACCCCTACAAATAAGTGATACAGGATATATAAGAATGATTATAATTATATATTTAATTAACTTGATCCTTGTTAATAACAAGTCATGATTGAAATACAAAATAATATCGAATTATACAATTAATTACTCTAATTTTATTTTGTTTATTATTTCGAATACATTGTCAATTAAATTGATAAATCATAAATCTCTATAAAACTTCCTTTTCTTTTTAATGTGGAAATACCCAATATAAATAAGGATTTTCTAAGGAGCTTATGTTGTGGCGATGGAATATGCAGGTGGAAGAACTGGATGACAAGGTGGAGGAATTTCTCAACAACAAATTTAATGGCACTGGTAAAGCCTAACACGAAAACACTAAGGCCTCGTTTGGTTGCATGATTAACTAAAGAATTAGCCTTTGTTTGATGTTTAGTATTTCCAATAACTTATCGGATCGACCAGCAAAAATCATGTTATCATGACTTATCTTGCCTTCCAGGCGTGTTTTTTATTGGATCATATCACACACTCTACAACACATATCAATCCATGTTACATAACAACAAAATCCAAAAAAAAAACTAAAATACTTTTCTTCAACATTTTTATTACCAATAGAAAACGTAATCAGCTCGAGAATCAATCTAAGTCGAAGATACTCTAGCATTGTTGCAAAAGAAGCTAAACTCCAACGGAGGAGTGGAATAATCGGTCGAAAGTATCTTGGAGGCAAAAATGGTATTAGCAGCCTCCGTATAATGAGTTCCATCCCAGCTTATGTGTGGGGTCGCTTCTTCGCACACCGTAAATCCACTGGTGAGACAATTTCTGTCCGAATCGTAATTGTAAGGTGCTCCACCATATCCACAGCATGTCATTAATGGATTCTCGAAACCTTTTTTCATTTAAAAATTCACATTCGATAAATGAGAAATATCTCGGGAAAAAAACCCCAAGTTTTAAATAAGTACGTAGGAAAACAAAATTATTACCGTAATTTGAGGAATTGGAGATGAGTTCGTACTTGATAGAGTACATATCGACATAAACAATAGTGGAATCCTCCAATTCAGACCGTAGTTCTTGAATAAGAGCATTTAGTTTGGTGTTGAATGCTTGTGCACCTTCGTTCATGGACTTTATGCATCCGTATTGATCGAAATCACTTGCATTTAAATTGCTTCTTATGGCAAGTTCTCGAGGTAAACAACCCAACGGCCCTGTGTTGTGTACCCAAAAATTCTTCCCACCGAGTAGGTGTATTGCCTATATTACATGTATTTGATTAGTATATATAATGCCAAATAGACAAGATGCAATAAAATTTCAACTATATAAAACTACTAAAGATTACAAATTTTCGGGATAAAGCTATAATTTAATTAGAGCGTACAAGGGAAACTCGTTGAGACCTTGTTATACTCATTAAAGGCTAAGTAATTCTAAAATTACTCAAATAACATTACATTTCTCAAACACTTTCCCCAAAAAAATTCAAAAAATTGTCGCTCCTACAAACAAGATTTGACTGCCCCAGTAAAAAAATATCTTAACTAAAATATAAACAAAAATCACTTTATTTTGAAAAAAAAAATCTTCCAAAATACTATTGGAATGCTACAGTACAAATTGTCTCTTCTCAAAGTACAAACAAACATTACTTCATTTTCAAATTCTCCTCCCAAAACATTTATCCCCAAAATAAAATAAAAAACGTGGGAAAGACTGCTCACCGAAATTGCATCCCGGATTTCAAATATAAAAGAGGGAATCTTCTCAATGACTTGTGTATACGAAAGGGCACCAAATGAGCCCGATAGATCATTTTGTCCGATGTCGAAAGTGTAAAGTGCATTCTTGAAATCTTCTTCCCCGACCAAATTTGTCCTACCTAATGCATTCTTCATGTCAAAAAAAGGGTATAAACTCTTAATTTCATAAACCTACTAATTTCAAATATATTAAATTGCAATAGAATCCCGAACTTTTTAACGTACCTTTGGCGCGAAGCTCCAACGAACGATTGTAGAAAAGTTTGAATTGAAGAATTTGAATGTTCAAATTGAAAGGAACAAATGTAGGGAGAGCGCACGCGCCACATATTGCGAAATTAACTCCGTTAGTGAAATCGGGTTCCAACGAATCCAAATACGGACTCAAGTAACGGGTATCCAGATTTTCACCTGTGGATTGAATAGTACCAAATTTGACATTAATTTAGTTCATCTATGGCTATCTACAAAAATTGGATCCCAATAAATTGAATTTAGCCCTAATCCGAAAAATTCAATAAAAATTCGAACAAAATATTTCAATTAGAATTAGGGAAACAACATACAGAGGAAATCGATGACCAGTCGTCCATCGGAAGCTCGACCGGTTGGGCGGGGGAAGAATGCGCGGCCGTAGGGGTATCCGGCGACGAGGCCGGTGCCGGCGGTGAAGCCGCCGGTGTCTGAATTAGAGTCGCCGAAGTTGAAAATCAGCGGCGGAGTGTTTCTACTGCAGTGAGAAACAACAAGAGGGAGAGAAATTATGAGAGAGAGAAACGCCGGCAGAGAAACGCCGTTTGCCGGTGAATTCATCACCTCCAATTTGCCGTCTCGGGAAAGAAAAGAGGCGGAGTGAAGTCAACAGTTTTGAGAGTGATGGTGTAGAGAGAGAAGCCATTTCTCTCTCTCTCTCTCTCTCTCTCTCTCTCTCTCTCCTCTCAGCCACATGTGGTGGCAGAATACTTACAAAAAGCTAGGTGCCAATTTGAATTCACTTTTTAAATAGAGTGGGCTGGTTTTCAGTTTTCACTATCAGACTAAAATTAAAATAATATTATTAATTTTAAATAATTGTTCTTGTAAAAAAATCAATGAATGATAAAAACTAGGGGTTTTAACTTTGAGAATTAAATTAAAAAAGCTATTTAATTCAAAATTTGTTCATAGATTTGTCTTAAATATAGAAAAAATGGAGGATTGTACTTAAGAGTGATGAGTGTTTGGGTGGATTTTGTTCAATTAAAACACAAAAAATATGTAAAAATTCGACCTGGGAAAACTTCGCAAAATTTAAAAAATTACAGCACTTTCGATCTTATTAGGTTCCAAATTCAATAAATTCATGCTCTTGATGATTACTGATCTGATATTGTATAGCAAAATAATTGGGGTGAGAACGGTTCGGTTCGGTTTTAGGCACAAACCGGAACCAGAACCAGAACCGAAGTGTTCGGTTCCTAAAGAACAAAAAATCAAATCGATCGGTTTCTTGCGTTTCGGTTTCAATCGGTTTCGGTTCAGTTTCGGTTCTTTCTCGGTTCATAAAATTCTCGATTCGGTTTCAATAATGGTTCGGTTTTCGGTTTGGTTTTGAGCTCATTTGGGCCTGAAAATCAGCCAAAAAACGTCAATAAATTAACTCAAAATTCAGAAATAAAAAAATCAATAAAAAACAAGCCCAAATGTAGGCCCAAAACAAACCAAAAAATCAATGAAATTCATTCAAGTAAAAAAAAAATATATTTAATGAAACGATGTCGTATTGATGTCGGTTCGGTTCCTCGGTTCGGTTTCCTACTTGGAAAACCAAATACGAACCGAAATTTTCGGTTCACATAAAATTGAAAACCAAGTATGCGGTTTATGCTTCGGTTCGATTTTGTCGGTTTTCGATTCGGTTCTTCGGTTCCTCAGTTTTTTTTTCTCACCCCTACAAAATAATATTGTCGAAAACTTAGAGAAAAATAGTTTGGAAGAATAAGATAAAGTGGGTATTATGTTTTATTTTTAAAAATAAATTGGCATGCACTTAATAATTGGTAGGGGTGGCCGGTAAATGAGTTGAGCCGGCTTGTGAACTCGACTCGACAAAAGCTCGAACTCGAGCTCGAGCTCAATGAAGCTCATGCAAGTTCGAGCTGGAGCCGGAAAATCTCAACTCGTCGAGAAGCTAGTCAGATTCGTTAAACTTGGTCGAGATGAGTCTAGCTTTATTTAACATGGATCAAGGCGGGTTTGGATTTCATGTATTTTTCACGAACCAGATCTCGAGTTTAGCTAGGACAAATCAGTCCCAAAACTAATCAGTTACCATCCATACGCATGTATGAACTTACAAAATAACAAAATTGTGAAGATTTTACATATAAAAGACCAACCGTAGTTGTTGTGCGTCCGTTTGATAAAGTTGAGCCAAAGCCCCCCATATTGGGTTTATTAAATATTATAAGGACAAATATATTGGCCACAAGAAATTTAGTGGCCCACCGACCACTAGGTGTCAATAACAAGGTCTCTTCTGAAGCTCGTCCAAAAAATGTTTGTTAGTACCAAACTTCCTAAAACGATGCCCCTGATCAGATATCACGGTAGCGAGCTCGCCAGCTCATCCGAACACATGTAATAGACGATGGATGGCGAGAGAGTCATTGAAAGAAGAAGATTCGAAGATATTCTCCCTAGATAAATAAGGAAAACATGTGAATTAGGATCAGTGATTGAGCAATACACGTAATCGAACAAAAAAAGAGAATCCAAATTAGGAAATGTGTAATTATAAGTTCTCTATATAAACGAATGTATTGTACCCTAATAGGGTACAATTGAACAATCAATAATACACTTTTGTTCCGTATTCTCTCTTTCTCTCTTGTTTTTTTATCTTTTTTCGGTCGACTAGTTCGTCCTCGCCAGCCAAATATCATCACCGAACATCATTTTCAGCAAAAGAAAGAGTTGAATTTGGAAGGAGGTCTTAAAGCTCCAAAATTTATAACATCACATGTAATTAAATCTTGGGAAAGTAAAAAAAACAAACACAGAGCACATGTTACACACATGCTGTTGAATCTCAAGACATCCATTTTAACGGAGAAATAGACGACATATATATAGACTTCACGGTTGAACACTTGAACTTACACCCATATTCCAAGGTTTGGATGTTGATATATATATATATATATATATATATATATATATATATATATATATATATATATATATATATATATATATATTATTAATATTTATTATTCCCAATTTGAAAACAATGTGATAAATTAATTTTAATTAACTAAATAGACTCGACCTTATGATATGTATAATTTGCTTTCCATAAGACCTAATCAATTAGCAATAATAATCTCAGAAAAAAAATTCAAAAATCTTACATGTAGCCCTATGATGCACGGAAACTTCTATACGCGTGCGTTTCCACGTTTCGGAAACCGAAACGCCATGACATTTGTCGGAAACGTTTCGGGATTGTTTCCATAAATATTTAAAAGTTTTGGTGTGTTTCTTGTAATAATGAAAAATCAGAAACCTGTTACCAACAAAAAGAAATCCAACATCCATTTTAAATAAAGATACATAATTGCCTACACTTAAAAAAGATCTCTAATCTTATGTCTCTTTTCTCACATGTTTTGATAGATGTTAATTCCACACTGAAATAAATTTGTTACCTCAGATGCAATTTGTGAAATAATAATTCAGTTTGGAACTTGTAATTTATATATAATTTATAGATACAACAAATATGTAATAGACGATAAATACGTATTTAAGTTAAACTTATAACATTTTTTTTTAAATTATAGATGTAGCTCTATATTTTTAATATTTATAGGTTTCCCCATTCGCGTATCCAACTTTTTGAAAACCGGGTTTTTCCCGTATTCATTCTCCATTTTGCCGTGTCCGCAATCCCGTGTCCATACTACATAGATGTAGCCCAATTATTAAAAAAACCTTAACCAATTAATCAGCAGTAGACCCAGCACAAGAAATCAAGCTCATACATAGACAAAAGAAAGGTCAGCTGATTGACAGTTCGCGAAACATACGCTAAAACAAGTATTATTAATTAATTAGTTCATTAATTAATTATTAAACTGATAGAAGAAGAATAATTGGAGAGAAGAGAGAATAATTATCTCTCACGTTTATTGTGATATATATATTACATGTGTGAAACCCTAACCCTTTACACAAGGGAACTAGGAGATATACATACCAATAATACAATATTTATCTATAATATATATGTAAATAAATATATGGTTAATATAAATAAATATACGGCTAATATACCCCCGCAGTCGAAACGGGAGATGGGCGAACGTGAAGACTGGAGACGAATTCTCGAAAGAGAGGGGCCGGAAGTCCTTTGGTGAAGACGTCAGCGAACTGATGTGCGGACGGGACGTGGAGGACACGAACATGTCCCAAGGCGACTTTGTCCCGGACAAAGTGTATGTCAAGTTCCACGTGTTTGGTGCGCGCATGTTGAACCGGATTGCTCGACATATAGACAGCACTGATATTGTCGCAATAGACAATGGTTGCTTTCGTCGGTGGACAAAGTAGTTCGGTCAGGAGGTTACGTACCCATGTCGTTTCAGCAACGGCATTAGCTACAGCCCGGTATTCGGCCTCCGCACTTGAGCGAGAGATTGTCACTTGCCGTTTGGAAGACCAAGAGATAAGGTTGTCTCCTAGAAAGACACAATAGCCCGAGGTGGAGCGACGAGTGTCAGGGCATCCACCCCAATCGGCATCTGAGTATGCAATAAGAGACATGTCTCTAGAGCGGTAGAAGTGAAGCGTGTAGTCAAGAGTGCCGCGAAGATATCGCAGGATTCTTTTGAGGGCTGCCATGTGACTTTCTTTGGGATCATGCATAAAAAGGCAGATTTGCTGCACGGCATAAGAGATGTCTGGCCGTGTGAAGGTGAGATATTGAAGAGCGCCGGCAAGGCTCCGGTAGAGAGAAGGGTCGGCGACAGGGGGGCCGAAGTTGGCAGAGAGCTTTGTTTTGGTATCTGCTGGGGTGAGGCACGGGTTGCATGAAGTCATCTTAGCACGTTCAAGGATCTCCTCGGCATATTTGCGTTGAGAGAGGACCATCCCGTCGGACGAGCGCGTAACAGAGATGCCAAGGAAGTAGTGTAGGGGGCCGAGGTCCTTCATAGCAAATTCTTGGTGGAGTTTGGTAATGATGGACTGAAGAGTGGCTGCGCTGGAAGCTGTCAGAACTATGTCGTCAACGTACAATAGGAGGTAAGCAACTGTAGAGCCCGTGCGATACACAAAGAGGGAGGTGTCCGATTTGCACTCGATAAATCCAAGAGAGGTGATGTAGCCGGCAAATCTCTTGTACCACGCACGTGGTGCCTGTTTGAGACCATAAAGAGCCTTTCGAAGACGACATACATGAGTGGGACGAGTAGGGTCGACAAAGCCAGGTGGTTGTTCGCAGTACACGGTTTCAGAGAGATTGCCGTGGAGGAATGCATTCTTAACGTCGAGTTGATGGACCGGCCAGGAGTGAGAGGTGGCAATGCTGAGAACTGTCCGAACAGTTGCTGGTTTGACCACCGGACTGAATGTTTCTTCGAAATCAATGCCAGGGCGTTGATCAAAGCCGCGAACAACCCATCGTGCTTTATACCGTTCCAATGAACCATCAGCCTTCAATTTCTGCTTATATAACCACTTGCCACTGATAACATTAGTAGAAGGGGGGCGGGGCACAATATCCCATGTGTTATTTTTAATCAAAGCAGTATATTCCTCAAGCATGGCCATACGCCAGTTTGGATCAAGGAGGGCATGGCGATATGTAGTGGGAGTTGGGGATGAGGTAGACACGGTAAGGGAAAAGGGGATTTTGGGCTTGTGAATACCGGTCTTGCTGCGTGTCAGCATAGGATGGTTGGGTGGGGGTGAGGAAGCGGGAGGGGGAGGCTGTGGTTCTGCTGGGTGTGGAGGTTCAGCCGGGTTGAGGGGCATGGGTGGAGTTGAGGGAGGACTGTCGGACGAACTGTTGGGACAGTTGGATGAGACAGTAGGTGGTTCTGTAGTGCTGTTGGACGAACTGTTGGGACAGTTGTGCGAAACAGTAGGTTGGGCAGGTGGAGGCTGAGGAAGAAGAATAAGTGGGTGCATGGGTTCGGTCATATTAGAGGTGGGGGAGTTGTGGGATGAGTCGGTGGATTCAGCAAATGGAAAACGACTTTCGTCAAAGATCACATGACGGGAGATAATGATTCGACCGGTTGATCGATCGAGGCAACGATAGCCTTTGTGCGATGAGGGGTGACCAAGGTAGACACAAGGAGTAGAGCGAGGGGCGAGTTTGTGAGGAGTGGTGGCGGTTAAATTAGGATAACAGAGACAACCGAAGACACGAAGGTGAGAGTATGTGGGTTTTGATTTGTATAGGGATTCATGTGGTGTGCGATTTTGTGTGGATTTGGTAGGAAGGATGTTGATGAGATGTGTAGCCATATGAAGGGCTTCGACCCAATAGGTGGGGGGAAGGGAAGCTTGAAAGAGAAGTGAGCGGATCATGTTTGTGATGGTGCGGATCATGCGTTCGGCATGTCCGTTTTGAGGGGAAGAGTGGGGACATGAGAAACGGTGTAAGATACCGTGTTTAGCAAAGTATGTTTGAAAATCTGTATTTTTGAATTCACGTCCATTATCGCATTGTACAGCTTTAATGGGGTGCTGAAATTGTGTTTGTATAAGTTTGTGAAACTGTTGGAACAGTGAGAAAACATCGGATTTATAGTGTATGGGGAAAGTCCATGTATAGTGGGTGAAATCATCTATTAACACGAGGTAATATTTGAAACCAGAAATACTAGAAATAGGAGAGGTCCATAAATCAGCATGAATAATTTCAAAAGGTGCAACGGTAATAGAATGACTAGTAAAGAAAGGTAAGCGAGAATGTTTGCCTAATTGACAAGCATTACAAAGAGACTCCCGTGGGTCTTTGGTACTAGAAATAAAATTGGAAGAAAAAAGACGAGACATGACAGGGTTTCCCGGGTGACCGAGACGACGATGCCATGTAGTAGAGGAGGCAGGCGTGGTGTGAGCAAGGAGGGCGGTTGCGGATGGGATGGGAGAAGGGGCGCCAATAGGGTATAAATCACCGGAGCTATTGCACCTGAGGATGACTGCTCTGGTCCGAAGGTCCTTCACAGAAAAACCATAAGGGTCAAATTCAACTGAACAAGAGTTATCTCTAGTGAATTTTCGGACAGACACAAGGTTCTTGATGATGTGAGGAGTAACATAGACATTGGTTAGACGAAATGGGGTAGATGGTAGGATGGTGTGGCCAATTTTATGGATAGGAACAGTGGAGCCATTACCAACGATGACATGCTTGGGGAAATTATTACTAGGATTAAAAATAAAATGGAAATTACCTGAGTGAGGTGCCATGTGAGATGAGGCGCCCGTGTCCATAAACCACTGAGGTTCGCTCGATGACTGAAGAGTCAACGTGTTGAGATGAGTGGCAAGATCTGTTGGCGGTAGGGGACCACTGTTCGACGAACTGTTGGAACAGTTCACGTGCTGTTGGGGATCTTGCTGTCCAACGAAATAAGCATGAGCTGTAGGAGCATGATAATGACCAGGAGAGCTTGGGGGGGGTCCAAGAATCGATGAAGATGTCTGAGGCGTATAAGGGGCCCGCCAAGGTTGCGATTGGTTATGAAATTGATTGTAACCGTAGTGTTGCATCGGATGTCGTGACTGACCACGACCGCCACGACGATTTGTGCGACCGCCACCTCGCTGATTGCGCCAAGAACCACCACCTCGATAATTGCTGGGAGTGTTGGGCCAACTGTTGGAACTGTTCGGCCAACTGTTGCAACTGTTGGGGCGAGATGCGTAGAGAGCAGTAGGGGTTTGCTCCGGTTCAGCAATGCGCTGTTCTTCCATCTGGAGTAGTGAACGTGTTTGGAGAAAAGAGGGTAACGGAGTTTGGAAGGAGATTAGATTGACAATGGTCCCGTAATGTTTTGGTAGACCGTGGAGGGTTTGGAGGACGAGTTGCTTGTCTGACACGGGGTTGCCGACGTCTGCCAAGTTGTCGGCAGTGGTTTTGAGAAGTTGACAATAGTCATGGATCGAAAGAGATCCTTTCTTGAGGGACTTGAACTGTTCTTCGAGTTGGATGGCCCGATAGTCTTCGTTGTCTGTAAAGAGAGAGGCGAGGGCCTTCCACAGATCACGAGCCTTTGCGGTTTTAGAGAGGACCATGCTTGAGAGGTCCTCGGTTATGGTGCCATAGATCCAAGATTGGAGGAGGTAATCCGCGCGTTGCCATTCGTCGGCGGAGATGTTGGTGGGCTTTGCGTTTCCGAGAAGCAGATCGGTGAGGCAGAAGCGGCCTGCGGTGATGATGAAGAAATGACTCCACTTTTGATAGTTCGGATTTTTGATATCCAGGGTTACAGGAATGAGAGCTTTGATGTTGGATATGGCATGAGCAAGATGAAAGGGGTTGGAAATCATGGTCGGTGTTGGTGTTTCGTCGGCCATGGTGGATGTAGAGCAGAAGAAGGAACGAAAAAAAAATTGAAGAAGGAGAGAAACGACGGCTAGGGTTTTTGGCTTGATACCATGATAGAAGAAGAATAATTGGAGAGAAGAGAGAATAATTATCTCTCACGTTTATTGTGATATATATATTACATGTGTGAAACCCTAACCCTTTACACAAGGGAACTAGGAGATATACATACCAATAATACAATATTTATCTATAATATATATGTAAATAAATATATGGTTAATATAAATAAATATACGGCTAATATAAACTACATTAATCATAGCATTATTTTGGTGATGTGTTGATGCATCATATATATAGATACACTTCTTTTTTTTATATTTGACAAGATCGATGATAAAACAATCATACTAACTATTTACCAAAAAGTTTGATCGACCATAAAAGCTGTTGGAAAAAGAAATTGAATTTCGCATAAAGTAAAATAACGTCGCACTATTTGACTCCACTAACTAGATCACCATCTCTTCTTGAACCAAATAATCTTCTCGATTGCGTGTAGGGGTGTAAACGAGCCGATTTTGGCGAGCTCGAGGCCATCGAGTATTGTTTTTCTGAGTTCAAGTACTGAGCCATTTGTGTATTTTCTTTATTTTTATATTTTTTTTATTAATATCATTATAAATTATAATAAAAAATATTCGAAATAAAAAATTACCTATATCTTTTTTTTTATTATTTATATGAATTTATTATTTATTATATATTAATTATATTAAACATAAAAAAAAAAAAAAAAAGTTTCGCGATCCGGATCGCGAGCTCAGAAACAACTAAAAATGAGCTCGAACTAGACTCGTTAGAGAACTCGAGCTCGAAAAATTCGAGTTCGAGCTTTCATCGAGTTAGTTCAACGAGGTGACGAGCCGGCTCAGCTGATTTACACCACTAATTACGAGTGTACGTACATAGTGTGTATGTATTGTTGATAGAGAGAGGTCCCACAAAATTAATATTAGTATGTTAACATATTATTAGAAAAATGAAACCCTAAAACCAGAAAATCGAACAAGACAAACCAAAAACCCAAATCTCACAAAAAAAAAAAAAAAATTTCATCGGTGACCCTGAAAACCCTCCACGATTTACAGCACATCCGCCACCAAAAAAGATCTCCGCCGCCGTAAATAAATCCTGTAAAGTGAAGATATCTAGCTAGCTACAACATGGTGTGGTGGGATTGATTCATTGATTACGGCCGGAATATACTTTTTTCTGTTAAATAAAGAAACCCCAACAAATTCACCTTTATACAAAAAAAAGAACCCATCAAATTAAATCTTTTTCTTCAGTTACAGAGCTGATTGTTGAAGAAGAAGAAGAAGAAGAAGAAGAAATAAAAATGGATAACCACTCGCTTCCGCCGCCGTTTCACACGAGGGACTTCAATCTGCAGCACCAGTTCCACCACCACCACCAGACGCAGAACTCCGAGGACGAGCAGAGCGAGACCACCGGCCTCAACATGGGCCAGCATCACCAGAAGCGCCACCGCGGCGGCGGAGGCGATATCGATTCCGCCGGTAAGGACGGCGGCGCCGATGAAGGGGAGATGTCCGGCGGCGGCGGAAGCAGACGGCCGAGGGGCCGGCCGTCGGGATCGAAGAACAGGCCCAAGCCGCCGATCATAATCAGCCGAGACAGCGCGAACGCGCTCCGAACCCACGTGATGGAAATCTCCGACGGGTGTGACGTCATGGACAGCGTGGCGAGCTTCGCCCGGAGCCGGCAGCGCGGCGTCTGCATCATGAGCGGCAGCGGCAACGTCACCAACGTCACCCTCAGGCAGCCGGCCTCGCCGGGGGCGGTGGTCACTCTGCAGGGGAGGTTCGAGATCCTGTCTCTCTCCGGATCCTTCCTCCCGCCGCCCGCTCCTCCGGCGGCGACGGGGTTGACGATATACTTGGCCGGAGGCCAGGGCCAGGTGGTGGGCGGCGGCGTGGTGGGGCCGCTCGTCGCATCCGGGCCTGTTATCGTAATGGCGGCTTCGTTCAGTAACGCCGCGTATGAGAGGCTGCCGCTGGAGGAAGATGATCAGAATGGTGTCCAGGGTCAGGGAAACTCTCTTGGATCGCCGCCGCAGGGCGGCGGTGGACGGGCGGCGCCGCCGCCTTCGTTGCAGCAGCAGCAGCAGATATTAGCAGATCCTTCCTTGTTTCAAGGGATGCCGCCGAATCTGTTGAACTCCATTCAGATGCCGAACGATGAGTTTTGGGCTACCGGTAGGCCGCCATTTTAGAGAGCTTCATTTGTTATGTACGAGGTAACTATGCTACTCTTCTTCTTCCTTTTGTTTTTTTAATTTTTTTTCTTTTTTCTTTTGTTGATTTTAATGAAATTATCAAGAATCAGTTCTAGAGGTAAGTTTTTTTTTTTACTGTATTTTAGATTAAATTGTGATTTTTTTTCCCTTTTTTAATTTAAGTAAATTATCGGGTTTCTGGTCAGTTTTATTCTAGGATTTTATTCGGTTTCATCGGTTCAATGATGACGAAGACCGAATATGTTGATCATATTGATAATGATAAATGATTATGTTGTTGTTGTAGTTCTAATTTTTTTCTGATGATAGCTCCTAAATTTTTTTATTTTTTATTTTTTGTTTTTTTGCATTTTACTTTCAAAGTTATATAAGATCAAATACTCAATTGAAATAAAAAGTTTGAAAACACATCATTACCACATTGATAAAAAATGTTTTAGTTAGAACCCTAATTTTAGTGTTCTTTATTGGAAAAATGTCACTACTCATTCCGTTTCAAAATAAATGTTTGTTTAATTATTCATCACAACTTCTGAAAACTATAAATATAGAGACCTAGATTTTCCAGCAACTTACTCAACTCGTCAAAAGCACTCATAGCATATGCATTCTTTTCCTTCGTGTCATTAAGTCCAAAAACACGTGCTACTCAGTTGGAACTATAAGTCGTTGTTTCTTCTGAGGCAATTGCCATAACTGTAACACTGTTACGGGGCAATTTTGTCTTAAGGAGAAAAAACGTAATCTTTTACTCAACCGTTTCTTCGTTTCTGAGTCAAAAACTCTGTCCAACTTTCTCCATTTCGAAATACACACCCCAAATAACGTACCGGTCGTAGTAATATTTGAGGTTACAAAAACCATGGATTAACACGAGTATATAGAAGAAGGACTTAATTATAATATCCAATTATCTATTGAAGGTTTCGAAAAAATATTACAGATGCAAAGAGGTATGGGCTTCTTCTTCATGTAGTATTATTTTTTAGGGTTTTCCTTTTTTCTTTTTTTCTTTTTTATTTTCTTTAATGTAAATAAATGGAAACACGTGCAGACAGTTATGAGAAGAAGCTCTTTTTCGAGGCAAACTAAAAAAAAAAAAAAAAAAAAAAAATATTGACTGTAAAGACAAGAGAGCCAGCAGGGACAAAGTGCCTTGAGCGTTATTACCGGAATTCTTGAAACTGAGGTTTATTTATTTATTTAATTTTTGTTAGATCAAGAATTTGAATCTGGGAGACCATAGTCTGATCAGATTCTTTGAACTGAATAATTACAAAAACATTAATTAATAAATATTTCATACAAAATCATTTGTTTCCTCTTTCTGCAACAGCTCATATGTTTAGATCATGTGGGTTTACCATTTTTTTTTTATAAAAAGCTTATCCATTAAGTAATTCTTGAGAATCTAATTTCAGCTTTCGGCTTTCTCTTTTCATTAATCTTTATCGTTGTTTAGTTTAATGGAAATTAATGTTTGCATTAGTGAAAGGTGTTTAACGAAATTACTAATTAAATTTTTTTGAGTTACTTATTATTAACGATAAATTACACCCATATTCCTAAGGTATGCTAAAATAATTCTAAGGTCCCTGTAGTATCGGTAATTACAATCACCCCCTAAAATATTGTTAGCAACCCTAAACGGAATAATGCATTGGATATGTTATTCTGTTAGGAATCTAACGTACTATTAGTTTCTGGCAGTGGTGAAGACAACACATGCATAGAGCTAGGGGTGACATAACTCTCCTAACATTTCTTAAATCCTTATTATTTTATATAAGATTTATAAATTTTCGTCTATGATAGCATTACGGCCTGGTGGGAAACAAATATAATGCATATTGGTTCCCATGACATGAAATCTTGGCTCAGGTAACTGTTTCAAGGGTGTGGTTGTAATTATTAATACCCTATTATTAACTTAGATGTTCATTTATATATATATATATATATATATATATATATATATATATATATATATATATATATATATATATATATATATATATATATTTTTATTGAGGTTATTGAACATGTGAATTTTTAAATTCATGTTCGTTTTGTTCAACTTAAATATCCTTTGCTCACACATAGTTAGCTTAGTGTTGTTTATGTCTTTCAGAAATCCATTGCTTGAGTTCAGATCCATGAATACTCTAATTAAGTTCAATTATATTATTGATTATGGTAAATACTAAATAGTAATGCCCAACTTATTTAGTTAGTTAATTAAGTTATTTGGATTGAATATAGTATTATAAAAATTATTGAAATTTGGTACTAAAGTGATGCCTTCATAATGTTCATACAATTATTCAGTTCTACGTTTTAGTCATTAATTATATCCATAAATTAGTCTGTTTAGTCATTATATCTATAAATTAATCGTAGTGGAAAGACCAGTACTTATATTTATCTCGGGGTTTTCAATAAGTCAATATCACTTCTTTATATATATATATATATATATATATATATATATATATATATATATATATATATATATATATATATATATTGATTAAGAGAGCCGGATTTGTTTAATGTGCGAACGAATCGAGTCGAGAGCCGAGCTTGATTTGATAAGCAACTGAGTCGAACTAGAATGAACATTTATCGAGTCGATATGAATCGACCTCAAGTAGATTATTTGTTGTACATATTTTACTATTTCTTATAACCTAGTTCGAACTCAAACTGAGCTTCATAGCTTTTCGACAAAAAAAGAAGAAGAAAAAAATGTGATTCAAGTTTGGTTAGTTAATTATGTTAACAACTGAGCTCAAACAAGCTTTTAATGAACAATTTTGAATCGAGTATCGAGCATTTTGATTTGATTTGCAGTCCTAGATTAGTTTATAATAAGTGGTTTTTGTACGTAAGTCCCTGACTAACCATCTTA
>NW_012193936.1:13133-67105 GCF_000504015.1 Erythranthe guttata | reverse complement strand
AACGAATCGAGTCGAGAGCCGAGCTTGATTTGATAAGCAACTGAGTCGAACTAGAATGAACATTTATCGAGTCGATATGAATCGACCTCAAGTAGATTATTTGTTGTACATATTTTACTATTTCTTATAACCTAGTTCGAACTCAAACTGAGCTTCATAGCTTTTCGACAAAAAAAGAAGAAGAAAAAAATGTGATTCAAGTTTGGTTAGTTAATTATGTTAACAACTGAGCTCAAACAAGCTTTTAATGAACAATTTTGAATCGAGTATCGAGCATTTTGATTTGATTTGCAGTCCTAGATTAGTTTATAATAAGTGGTTTTTGTACGTAAGTCCCTGACTAACCATCTTTAGTATTCTAAGTTCAGAGGCTACATCCCTTTCGCCAATAAACCCATCCCTTAAATATGTATTACAAATAAAGGAAAAATTAATGTATATGACAAAATTACCCCAACCCTTTACACCCAATTCTAGTGATTTTTTTTTTGTTTTTTTACACCCGCCACTAATTGTTGATCGTAATTGTACTGTCATTATAATTGATAGTATATTAACGTAATTATACTGTCGTTGACAGTACATTAACGTAATTATACTGTCGTTGACAGTACATTTATGTAACTGTACTGTCGTTGACAGTACAATTAGAGTCTACGACAAATTACTATTTTTTTAGCTCTTTTTTTTCATTTTGTTTGATTTGTTGACAAGTCAACGTAATTAAATTAATGTCGTTGACAGTAAAATAACTATACACACAATAATATTACTCTCAACCACATCAATATTATTATTTTTTTGGGTTTTTTGTTTTGTTTGAGTTGTTGACGGAGTAACGTAATGATATTACTGTCTACTATTGTAATACTACTGTAAACACAATAATATTACTGTGGTTGACGGTAATATTACTGTCAACCACAATAATATTAATTCTTTTGACTTTTTATTATGTTTACCTTTGTTGAACGATCAACATATTAATATTATTCTATTACACAATAATAATGACTTTTGTTATGTTAATATAACTATGCTAGAGATTAATATAGCAATATTAACGTGTTAAACTGTACTATAATTAATTTTACTGTGTTTAACAGGTAATATAGTATATATTACTGTCAACCACAGATATATTGCTATTTAAACGGGGGGGGGGGGGGGGGGTAAGAAAAAAAAATCGAAAAAGTCAATTCTGGAGTCCGGCAGCGAAAAAATCAGGAAGAGAAAAAAAATTGAATTTTTATTTTGAAAAAGTTAACGTTGAAGACCGGCGGAAAAACCACGAAGAAAGAAAAATAAAAAAGTCAACGGCGGCGGCGGACGAAATTGTACTCAAAATTGTGTTTTGGGTCAAAATTGAATAATTTGTGAAATTTGGGGTTAATTTGATGTTAAATTAAATTAAAGGATGAAATTGGAGCAAATTAAAATCTGAGGGGCTATTTTAGTCTGTTACAAACCTCTGAACAATGTGTGGACTTTTTTGTAAAAGAGTTTTTTGTTTGGACCCCTTTATGAATAAGTACCCATTAATGTACTTATTTATAAAGTGCTCTTATAATAATTGTTGGAATAAGATGGCTGAATCTCACTTTGAACCCCAGGAATATAGACTATTTGCACTTTGCACCCTTAAAATTTTTATTAGCATTTTACACCATCGAAACACAATAAATTATTCGCAATGCACCCAAAATTGTTTTTTTACCCAATGAGGACAACTTTGTTTTCAGTGGTATTTATGTTTTAGAGTGCAATATCAAATTAAATTATTATTTTCTTCCACTGTCTAACTTAATTCATCATATAAAGTGCAAAAAGAAAATAATATTTCATCGAATTGCTTGAAAAATATTTTCTCACCAAAAATAAAAAAACATGAGATATTCTCACAAAATTACCCGATATATTTTGAAAATTGAAAATAAAGTATCCTAATTAATTAATAATTACAACATATTGATCTTTTAAAAGACAATTGGTGTATTTGTATAGTGATTCTCTTCATGGAATAAGCAGAAATTAAAATTTTAATTTTTTTCACCCAACCATTTCCACACAAAATTATTTAAAAATTATATAGTTTCTAATAAACAAAAATCCTTATCAATTTATTTTAATAACTCATTTAAAAGATGTATCTATCGAATAAATTTGGTAAATAAAATTCTTTAAAAAAAAATCACAAGAAAATATAAATTTTAAATATTTTGGCGAGATACATATTTACTTTTTCACTTAGTAGCTTCGAAATTGGCTTGAAGAGCTGATATTTTATATTTTTCTCTCTCAAAGAATACTATTATTAGATTATTTGAAAATCCAAATATTCACTGTGCATTATGCATGATATATAGTGTTTTGAGAGTGTGGGTGCAATGTGGAATCAATATGAACTAAACTTAGCCCATTTGTTTTACTCAAAAGTTGATATGGTCGAATAAAGTATCTATATTCACTTCTAGGGATGGTAAACGAGCTGTGCCGACTCGTGAGCGAGATAAACAGGTTTGAGAAAAGCTCGAACTCGAGTTTTTCAAGCTCGAGCTTCTTTAATTGTTTGTGAGCTCACAAGCGACTTCACGAGCCCTATTTTTTTTTTTTTAATATTTTATTTTTATAATAATGTATAAAAATATAAAATATTATAAAAATAATATAAAAAGAACATATAAATATTAAAAAATATAAATAATTACAGTTTATTGTTATTTTATAATTTTTTTATTATAATCTAAATGTTTTTTTAATAATACATTAATAGTTATAAAATAAAAAAAATCCCAAAATGAGTTTGAGTTGGTTTATACCAAGGTTCTAAAAGGCGGTTATCGGGCACGTGGCGGTTTGGGACCGCCACACGATAAATCGGCGCGGCGGTGATTTATCGGAGATAAATCGAAAATATATCGGTTTTTAAATTTAGTGTAATATATTTCTAAAAAAATATTTATAAATACTCAAAATATATATAAAAGAATATTTAAACATAATTCTATCCTATCATTCATATGTTATTATATAATTATAATTACTCAATAAATAACAAAAATTTAAAAATAATAAGATCATAATATAATAAAGATTCTTACGAAATACAAATACTACGCAAGTCTTTCGCATCAATAATTAATATAAACACAACAAAGCATAAATTGCGGGGTAGTACTTGGTTTGGTTTTGGAAGTTGAAAAAATTGGAGAAAAACAAAAAATCAAAACATATTTTCATTTTAATTTAAATAAAAAAAAAAAAAAAAAAAAAACCGAGTTGTTGACCGATATATCGGTTTGACCCGCCAAAAAACCGCCGCAAACCGCCTCGCCGTAAAAAACCGATATTTCAAACCGCCTCAACAAAATCGTAAAGGTTTATAACCGATACCGATATGGCGGCCGATATATCGACCGCCACGACCGATATTTAGAACACTGGTTTATACTATGTTACACCGTGAAAAATACGATGAGCAGATCTTAACTGTTAATAAGCACATAAACACACATACCCACATTGGTGCGTGTGTATCAACGGTAAATCATGATGACTCGTTCGGTTACCGCTATAAGGTTCTACTGACTAAATAGTAGGGGCTAATAGCATGTCCGGTTGGCAAGATTCACATTTTTTCGAACCGGCTACTATCAAAGCCCGCTATTAGATGCTACTAGTTCATTAAATTAATAGTACCCCTGAGATTAATTTAATAGGGGGTTACTAATAAGAAAAAATATAATTGTATTCTTAAAATTATATTTTATTATTGTAAACTTAGGGGTTTTATAGATAATTCATATATAATAACTGATTTTAATAAATTTTATAGAAAATTCAATCTAGGAAATCAAACATGCTACTAACTAAATAATTAATTAGTCAGTAGGGAGTCAATCCAATCTCATATAATTCAATCTAATCTAATCCAATATAGGTAATCGAACGAGTCAGTGTAACCTTGACCGAGTATAGGACTTTCCATATTAATTAATTGATTACGAAGATTTTTTTTTTTTTTTTTTTTTTTTGTTTTGAACAACAATTGATTACGAAGATTACTAGATTACGAAGATTACTCACCCCATATATTTGCCACAATTTCAGTGATATTCATGCCATCTATATAGTATTAATACCCAAAAGCTTTATTTCCATGCATGCAAATTGTCCTTTCCTAATATATATATATATATATATTTCTTTCCTCGTTACTACAATAGAAACATGTAATAATTCAATATTATTATTCGTCTATAAATTACAGTCTAATTACAAGCTGTTCTTCATCTTCATCGTCGTCGTCGAATTAATTCATGGCGTTCTACATCAAACCCTCGTCGAATATATTTATTCTTCTCGTAATAATACTTTTTTCTTCGAGCAGTGAATCAGAAGCGATTAAAATTGATGGTGGTGGAATAACCGCTGATTTAATCAATGGCGATTCTCCCCTTTCCCCGTTCTACGAACCGTCCTTGACTCAGTTCCAGCGAGTTAGAAACTCACTGAGTCACTCACTCTTACGTCATCGTTCAATTAGGTCGAACGATTCGAAATCGTTTGCGATGACGTCACCGCCTGAGTCATACGTCACCCCAACTGCAGGATACTACCTGATGAAAATCAAGGTGGGGGGCCCACCGGTTGAGGTGTACGGAATTGCTGACACGGGCAGCGATCTGACGTGGACGCAGTGCGCCCCCTGCTACGACTGCTTCAAGCAGAAACCCCCAATCTTCGATCCCAAGAAGAGCGCAACGTACGGCGCCGTTTCGTGCAAGTCGGAGCGGTGCACAACCCTCCGGTTCGAGAATCCGTTCTGCGACAACTCGACGAACAACTGTCGCTACGAGATCTACTACGGCGGCGGCGACGGGGCCCACAGCTACGGCGACCTGGGGACCGACACGTTCACGTTCGATCGGGACGTGTCGTTCCCCAAGGTCGCCTTCGGCTGCGGGCACGACAACTCCGGAGAGAAGTCGGGAATCTTCTCCGGAATTGTCGGCCTCGGCGGCGGGCCGGTCTCGATTATCCGGCAATTGAAGACATACTATTCGATCGACGCCAAAGTCTCCTACTGTTTGCCTTCATGCGATTCCAATGCCGCCGGCAAGATAAATTTCGGATCGAACGCGGTCGTTTCGGGGCCCGGTTTGAAGTCGACTCCCTTAGTGAAAAGATCGTACGACACGTTCCACTACGTGACTTTGGAGGGTTTCAGCATTGGTAACAAAAAGTTGGATTACTCGAAAAAAGCTATTGTGAAAGAAGGGAATATATTCATCGACACCGGAAGTAAGTTCACGTTTTTGTCGAACGATTTTTATTCCGAATTTATATCCGCGTTGACGAAAGCAGTTGAGGGTAGTCGAAAGGCGGATCAGCGTGGGGATTTTAAAGTATGCTACGAAAAGCCGAAGATTGGGAAATTTAATACTCCGGCAATAACGGCGCATTTCGGAGGGGGTGTTGACTTGGTCTTGTCGCCGGAGGGTACGTTTGTCGAGGTGGATGAAGGGGTTGTTTGCTTGACTTTCTTGCCTAGTGATTCTAAGGATTTTTTGGTTTTTGGGAATTTGCAGCAGTTGAATTATTTGATTGGGATTGATCTTGAGAATAATAAGGTTGATTTCTTGCCAACTACTAGTGATTGCAAAATCCCAAGTTAGTTGTAATTCAATGAGATTATACTCTTGTCTTTTATTTTATTTTATTTTTTTAACAAAAGAAGTCGCACTTGTCTTTTATTTTATTTTTTTAATAAAAAAAATCGCAGCCAATTATATATGTGCACTGGTTAAATTAGTTTTTAAAGAATAAAAAAAAATGAATGGTCTGTTTGTTGGTGCAAAACCTAGTTTCTTTTGGAGTCCAAGGGACTTTTAAGTAATTCAATATATAGCATTGTCCTTAAATGTATGAAAAATAATATCTAGGGGCTTATAGAAAATTCCCGTAATTATATCCTTACTAAAACAATGAAAAAAAATATTGATTATAAACCACAAATCAAAGAGATATTAATATTGATTGTTCATGAAAAGATATATGTATTGTTGTTATAATATGTCCTTACAACACACGCACTTTATACGAATTCCAACATTCGACTCCTCACCAAATTACCAAATTACCAAATTAACCCCGTTAAACCGAAAAGTCATCAGAATAATCCGGCAAGAAACTCAAGCAAAGATGCCCTCTTGTGCCAAAACCAAGTCAACGCCCCCTCTAAAATGTGCCGTTACGGTCGGAGAATCGAATTTCCCGTTATCGGGCTTTTAATAGCATAATCCGAACTCTCCTAGTGGATCTGCCACACGGCTTCGATTAACAGCTTTCTCGATTGCGGATTCGAAATCGAAATAAAAATCATTTGACAAAAACATGTACGCACTTCCGGAGTCAATAAAGATATCCCTTCTTCCACATCTATTTTCGAATATTCACGGGAAATTAATTACAATTTATTGTTCCCAACGGTAAGACACTCTAAAGTAACATATAGTGAAATGTATCTTGCTCTTTCTTCACTAAGGGAGTCGACATAACTTTTGGCCCCGTAACCACCGCGTTACTACCAAAATTTATCGTGTTCGACAAATTGGAATTAGGTGGCGCGCGGCAAACAATACGAGATTTTGGCGTCGATTGAATAATATTTTTTAAATTGTCTGATTATCGAAACAGGCCCACCACCGAGTCCAACTATACCGGACGACATTCCAAAAATTTCCCCTATGTTTTCGTGCCCGCACCCAAACACGACCTTAGAAAACGACGAATTTTGATCGAACATGAAAGTTAATCCAATAAAATTTAGTTCTCTAATATCAAGAGTGCATTTTCCCCCACCACAGCTTGTTCTTCTCTCCAAGTGTTTTGAAGAGCCACTGTGGATAAGTGATATTTTTCAAGGTGAAAAGATAAGAATTACAAATGCCATGCTCGTAATTCGATCCTAGGGTCCGAGAGGCCTAAGACGAAAGAACGAAAAAAAAATCAAAAAAATGAGGCCCCTTCACTAACTAAATAATAACACTGAAGAAATATAAAATGTATCTAATCCACAATTCATAAATACTTTGAAACAAAAATACCTTCAATAAACATTACAATATTATCTTTCTTGCCTTCCGAGCTGCAAAATTATCAATCCGTTCCTGCCATGGCGGAACATTATAGGGGCAGGCAGGGGCTAATGACCCCCCAAGAATTTTCCTTCTTTTATATATATATATATATATATATATATATATATATATATATATATATATATATATAAGTGTATTTTGATTTTTATATATTTGCAAATTATCCCTTCAACAAATAAATCATTACTTATACGTTTTAAATTTTTTTTATCTTAATTCCAAATTTATATTTGCAAATTTATTCCCTTCAATTCCTAATATTTACTAATTACGCTCACAAATTTGTCAAATTACATTCTTCTGAATTTTTGAGTTTTCGATCTATCAAATTTCTATCTATTACGAGAATTTTATTTTTCTTAAACATATTTTTTACTCATTCAACTAATTCACGTACATTACAAATCTCTTATTCTAAGGAATTCTAATGATCATATTCCGTACATACTTGTATTACAATTTATTTTATTAATATCTTAAATGTTTACTTATTTGTTTTTTATTTATTAATGTAGCTAAAAAGTTTCGTTGCCCTTGAACCCCCGGTATCCTCTCAAATTCTCGGCCCCCCAACCGAAAAATCCTGGTTCCGCCCTGGTTTCTGCGACATAGTTAACAGGATGATAGGAAGAAAAAAAATTTAAAAGGGTGGGAAGAAATATTAAAAGAGTTAGAAAGAAATGTTAAATGAGTGAGAAGATTTGTTTTTAAGGGCCCATTTGGCCAACAAAATATTAAATTAATTAATAGGCTGAAAATTATGTAATTACTAATCATATTCCTAATTTGGACTTTTTAGCCCAACAAAATATAAAATTAATTAAAGGGCTGAGGAAAAAGAAAATTTGACGTCGGGTTGATTCGAACCCGCGACTTTTGAAGTCTGCAAGATGAGATTTACCAACTGACTTAGAAACGCTATTGTTAATTATTTTGTGATTAAATTATTTGATCACTAAGTCCCAAATATATTGTATTTTACTAAATAAATAATGTAAAAGGAAAATGGCTCGTTTTACATAAATACTCCACTTTCATAAACCGATTAATTAATTAATTTAAAAGGGAAAAGACCCATCTCGCAGAAAAACCCTACAGCTGGAAAATAATTACAGTCGCAAATGGAAAAGAGTGATTTTATCGAAATTATCCAGTGATGGAAAATAATTAATTAAATAATTCCTAATGGAGAAAAAGCTTATAGGCTTTTAGGCCATTTCAAATTTTCAACCTTACGCTACGTTTGTATTTAAAAATGAAATAATTATTAATTATGAAAATGGAAATTAATAATTATTTGGTATTGGGAGTCTTATTCTTGATTCCCAAAATGACAAAAGTAATTATTTGCTTCTGAGAGTTAAATTGAGCAGATTTACGTTAATTATTGAGATTCATAGAATTAGTGCATATATTCTTTACTTGTTTATTTTTAAATTAAAAACAAAACTGTAATAATAATTAATATGTTTAGCTTTTCGAGATATTTAGGATTTGGGCTCTATATTTCTTTTCATTTTCCTTACTGCCAAATAATTGTGTGTTAAAAATGGATTACCCACAAAAAACTTTTGCTTTTGTAGAAACTAACACTTTTGCTAGTGAAATAAATTGAATAAATTCAAGAAAAACATTATTTGAATAAGTTACATAAGTTTTTTTAGTTCTTTTGCCAACAAAATTCTTAATTGCCTTTCAATTCCATCTTAAGAAAGTAATTATTGAATATATATTCAATTAAACGATAAATATAACGGTTATTAGTAAATGTAAGACGATTTTTTTTATATTTTAACTTTTATCTCTATTTTTAGCACATTTTAGTAGCTATAGACATTTTAATATAAAAATTAATTCTCGTCATTTACTTATCATTAACCGTCTACCTGACTACATTTATTCTCTAAAATTCCCAGCTTCAAACACATCTGAAGAAACTCTAATTTATTTGTGTATCATATTCAATGTTGAGTATAACTAAATTTTTATCTGACTTTCACCGTATCTTCATCCTCGAAACCCGATATATTAAACTAAATAGGATGATATACATTATGTTTTGAATTTTTAAATAAAGTTTCTACGTTTCCTAAAACTCTTCGAGTGGTATTCTTATTCTCCCAAAATAATGTTGTTGAAAACTTCTTAAAAAATGATTTGACAAAATAAGATGGAATGTATTAGCTTTTAAATTTTTAAAATAAAATGTCCAGCAATTACTTAAACTCGTCCTGCATTTATCACCATCCAAGAAAATTATATTATATTGATGCTCTTAAATGTATATTTCAAATTATATTTCAATTATGTATATTTCAGTTTAAAAAAAAACAATAATGTAGATTTCAAATTATTTTACTGTGTTTATTATTATTATTATTATTATTATTATTATTATTATTATTATTATTATTATTATTATTATTATTATTATTATTATTATTATTATTATTATTATTATTATTATTATTATTATTATTATTATTATTATTATTATTATTATTATTATTATTATTATTATTATTATTATTATTATTATTATTATTATTATTATTATTATTATTATTATTATTATTATTATTATTATTATTATTATTATTATTATTATTATTATTATTATTATTATTATTATCAATATTACATCCCAAAAAAATGTAGAATTATTAACACATATGATATGAGTAGGGCTGAAAGTCGGAAGGATCGGATCGGAATTAGCCTTTTCGGAATATTTCCAAAAAAATTCGGAAGTACAAAATTAATTCCAATTCCAATTCCAAAATTTTCGGAATCTAAAAATTCATTCCAATTCCAAAAGGCCCGGAAATTTCGGAATTTCGGAAATTTTTCGGAAATGACATAAGTATTAAAATTTCGAAACTTCGCTGAAAATTTCATAATTTGCTAAAAATAAAAATATTCACGTCGATAAAAATAACTACTAAATTTCAATTCAAAAAATAAACGACATCATAATATCCAATAAAACTTCTAACAAAAATTAAATAAACTCTTCGGCTTTGCACAAGAAATATTAAACGTACAACTAGGGTTTTACATAAAATAAACTAGGGCTTTTTTAGGTGACATGGCCCATAAAGAATAAATACAACTAAATAATGTAAAATAAGCATAATATAATATATATATATATATATATATATATATATATATATATATATATATATATATATATATATATATTACTCAAAGATGTATTTTTTGGAAAAAAATCGGTTTGTTTTTTGGAAAAAAATCGGAATTTTTTCGGAATTAATTTCGGAAATAATCGGATCGGAAATCGGAAATTCCAATTTTCTTTTATATGATTCCAATTCCAATCCAAAAAAATCGGAAAAAATCGGAAATCGGAATTTCGGAAATCGGAATGAAAAAAGTTGTTCCAAAATCGGAACTTTTCGGATCGGAACCGGCGGAAATCGGAATTTCCGTTCCAACTTGCACACCTAGATATGAGGGCTAGAACCACATATTTTTCATTCTCTCTTCGGATTTTAGGAAAACGTGTCTTTTGTTTTTTTGCTTTATTTCATTTAATTTTTGAAAATTAGGAAAACGTGTTTTAATGGATCCCATTCACCTTAAATGTAAAACAGAATTTTTACTTGGTCACGCAACTGGCCTTATTTGATTAGCTGGTAATTAATGGGGCAAAATAAATTAATAGACCACTAATCAGAACATGTGAATTTTCTTTTTCTCTCCTAAAATCAGACAAAAAACCAATTATAAATTATTTCCTGACATTTTGATATTCTACTGTTTTTATCAATTAAAACAAAAAAAAGGTTAGAATTATTATCACTAGGGTTACAAGTTACAAGTTACAACCATGCACGTAGCTAGAAAATAGTAGTAAATTAATTGAAAGCTAAATGGTTATTATTTTTAGGAAAATGTGTCTCAATCCAACTTAATTACAAAACAAAGTTTTACTTTGTCACGCAAGTGACATTATCAATTAGCTTAGCTGGTAATTAATTAAAGAAAACAATTGTGATTCATTAATTTGGATTAATAATAATCATAAGAATTTGCAGCTATAAATTCAACACAAGCAATCAATTACACATTGTATTCCCATGCATTAATAATCTGAATATCCCTTCTTTGATTTTGGTATAGTCCCTCATTCAATTCAATTCTACCTTCAACAAATTAAACAAACCACAAACAACATGTACACAGCTTTAACTCATGTGGTCTGGTTCTTGGCAATAGCCACTCTTACTATTCAGACAACCCTCAGTCTTCTTCCGACAACTCCAATTCAAAATGTTTCCAAGACTTACATTGTCCACGTCACCACTCCGCCACGAGGTACTAATGTCTCCGATTGGCACCTCTCTTTCCTCCCTAAAGGAGGTGATGATCGGATAGTACACACCTACCGCCATGTCATCAACGGTTTCGCTGCGAAATTAACTCCCGATGAGTTGGCGGACATGGAGAAGATCTCCGGCTTTCTCCATGCCAGCCCCGACAGACGTTGCACCCCACACACCACCAATTCCCCGTCTTTCCTCGGTCTCAATCCCGAACGAGGCTCGTGGCCCGGCCAAACGGATTTTGGAAGTGGCGTGATTATCGGAGTTTTGGACTCCGGAATCACTCCGAACCATCCTTCCTTTTCTGATGAAGATGTCCCTCCCCCGCCGGCCAAGTGGAAGGGCCGATGCGATCTCCCAATCTGCAACAACAAGATTATCGGCGCCCGGAACTTCATCGACTACGGGCTGCCGCCGTTGGACCACACAGGACACGGCACTCACACAGCCAGCACAGCCGCCGGCAATTTCGTGTCGGGCGCCAACCTGTTTGGCCAAGCCAACGGCACCGCGTCCGGCCTGGCCCCTCATGCCCACCTTGCGATCTACAAAGTATGCGACATCGAGTCCTGCGACCAGAGCAACATTCTGGCCGGACTCGATGCCGCAATTGAAGACGGCGTGGACGTTATCTCGCTCTCGGTCAGCACCGTGGTCCTCCATCTTTACGAGGACTACGCCGCCATAGGGGCGTTTGCCGCCACAAAAAAAGGAATATTTGTGAGCACTTCAGCAGGAAATGAAGGCCCTTTTACCTCTAGCACAGAAAATACGTCACCATGGACCTTAACGGTCGGCGCCAGCACCACTGACCGGACAATCGCAGCCGCAACGATTCTTGGCAACGGGGATATTTTCAAAGGGCAGGCCGTGGGGGACCCGACGAACTATTCTTTGACTATGTTGCCGTTGGTTCATTACCCAGGCCAGGCGGCGGAGTCTTGCGAATCCGGAAGTTTGGACAACTTGGATGTGAAGGGGAAGGTTGTCCTCTGCGTGATGGAGTCCAGTCCCGTTGGAATAGCTCAGGCGGTGAAACATGCCGGTGCTGCAGCAGTGATTTTGATGAACAGCGAGGAGGGTGGCTACACAACTATGTCATATGCTCTCCCTCTTCCGTCTCTCTCCGTTAGCTACTTGTACGGAGAACAAATAAAAAAATACGTCAGCTCAACCAGCACCCCTGTAGCAAAAATTTTACTACAAGGAACTGCATTCAGAGATGAAACCGCCCCTGCGGTCGCCTCATTCTCTTCGAGAGGACCTAACTCTGTCAGCCCGGGAATATTGAAGCCGGACATTCTTGGTCCTGGCGTCAATATTCTCGCGGCCTGGTACAAATCGGTTGAGAATGCAAAGCCAGCCACCGCCGCCTTCTACCTCGATAGCGGTACATCAATGGCGTGCCCACATTTGAGCGCCGTTGCGGCCCTCATCAAGAAAGCCCATCCCAGCTGGTCTCCTGCCATGATCAAGTCAGGCATGATGACCAGTGCGAGTCAACTAAACCGTGATCAGAAACCAATACTTGATGGAAGCACCAATCGCCCCGCGGACGTGTTTGCGACAGGGGCGGGGCATGTAAACCCGAAGCTGGCACTTGATCCAGGACTCGTGTATGACATCACGAGTCAGGATTACATATCTTACCTCTGTTCGTTGTATTCGGAGAAGGAAGTGGAAGTCATAGTTCGAGAGAAAGTCAACTGCAGTGGCTTAGGAATACCCGAAGCACAACTGAACTACCCGTCGTTTGCCGTCCAACTCGGAAAAGGAGGAAGCGTAACGTATTCCAGGACAGTCACAAACGTCGGAAATGCCAACTCGACATATGAGGTTGAAATTGAATCTGCTCCGGGTGTGGACATCTCGGTGGAGCCCACGGTGCTTACGTTTACTCAACTCAACCAGAACAGCACTTATAAGGTTGAATTTAGGAGACAAAATAAGAAAAATGAAACAGGAGGATATGTTCAAGGATCCATCACTTGGTCTTCTGTGACTCACAATGTCAGAATCCCTGTTTCTGTTCACTTACTGGATTATTAATCACTCTTGTTGCCCAATAATTAATCATCTCTTTAAATAAATAATTATTGGCAATTAACATATTTGTCTTGTTACCTGAATGCTTTTCTAGTTAATTATCGAGTCCAAATTATTTTATCCTGCCTATAATTTGTCTTGTTACCTGAATGCTTTTCTGGTTGATTATCAACTCTAACGTGTGAAAATATTAATACCAAATAATGTTAAAATTATTATTAGAGAATTAACTTGTTGAAACTTTTGATATTGCAAAATGGTCAAAAAGTGCAGAGTATTTCAGTTAAACACCTAACCAATTCATGTCAGATGCTAGATTTCACCCGCTCTAAAAATAACTAAAAATTAGAGTAAATTTTGAATAATCCTCTAACAGATACTTAATTCACCAAAAAAAAAGAAGAAAAAAAATCATACGAAATTGCAATTACAGTCGTAAGCTTTCAAAACGAAATGAGTGGAATCGAGTTTGTTTATCATAATATATATTATGTAAATGTCTATACTATGTAGTATGCATTGATCGAGAACTATAATCACTGATTTATTTTACAATCTATGTCGATGCAGAGAGTGTAGGAATCAGAGTCTTATGATCCGATCCAACTAATTTGATATTAATTCATTCGGTAATAAGGAAATTTGATCTTTCAGATTGCTTCATGCCATCGATCTTTCAGATTGCTTCAAACTCAACCCCGACAAATTGAAGAATTTTGTCCATAATCCTTTGAAATTTAGTTGCCCCTTTTTGTATTGTTTTTTGTTTGAATGCAATGTTTGGAAAAGATGCAATTTTTGAAATTATTTCGACGCTCCCTACAAAGAGCATCTTTGTAAGGTACTTAGTGCATGTCGTTAGATTGTCTTCTTGGAGAGATATCGAATACACCACCTTCGAGGTACATTTTTTGGGATACGTGCTCTGTTTTCTTGAATGGAACTTTTTGCTGGCTCTGCAGATAACCGGACATATTTTTATTTCATAGTTTTCTTCGATTTCGAGATGGAGAAATTCGGCGAGATTTTGCTCACGCGTAGCTATGGTGTGGACTAGACATTGAAGAATAGGCAGAGCATGAATATCGGGATTCTTGGAGGTAATCTCTGTGTTTTCATTTCGATATATGGGTCATGAAGGAATGCGGAAATCGAGATTCGTGGACAAAGGAGTTTGTTATTGATTCAGCGGTTCGTACGGGCGAACCCATCGATGGGCCTTCTAAGCCGCTGTAGTTTGCTACCATCCAAAATAGAAGGAGTTCCAGTTTCTTGAGTTAGAACTGTCGGTAAGATTGTTCCTTACCGCTTCCTTCCTTTGAAGGAATCTCTCATGGTCGACAATTTGGTAGTGCAGAATATGCCTCGAGGTACGATCTTTTATGGTTTGATTTACTCGTAAAATTATTATTAGAGAATTAACTTGTTGAAACTTTTGATATTGCAAAATGGTCAAAAAGTGCAGAGTATTTCAGTTAAGGGGCAGAACTGCTAATTTTGAAAATATATCACCATTCATGATGACATTTAAACCCCTGACCAATTCATGTTAGATGCTAGATTTCACCCATACCTTTGCTCTAAAAATAACTAAATTAGAGTAAATTTTGAATAATCCTCTAACAGATACTTAATTCACAAACGACGAAAAAAAAACAAACGCATACGAAATTGCAATTACCGTCGTAAGCTTTCAAAACGAAATGAGTGGAATCGAGTTTGTTTGTCATAATATTGTGTAAATGTCTATACTATATAGTATGCATTGATCGAGAACTATAATCACTGATTTATTTTACAATCTGTGTCGATGCAGAGAGTGTAGGAATCAGAGTCTTATGATCCGATCCAACATATTTGATATGATTCATTCGGTAATAAGGAAATTTAGTGTACAAATTTCTATTACATGTTTAATTTTTTTGAGTATAATAGAACTTATATTGGTATATTATGTTTATGTTTTATCAATAAACTCATCAAATTCTACATTTACACCATTTAATGTTTCACTAATTATACAACCAATGTTGTTAATTAGTAAAATTGAATCGATAATTTTTTTGTTAAATTTACAAATCGTAAATCGTAACGAATCGTAGATCAAAAAGCTTAACTATTTTTTATAAAAAATAATAGAAATAGGAATCTATATAGAACTATAATTTGATGATTAGATTATAACATAAAATAGATGATGAAAATATTCAAGATTACACATCTTGTAAAATATGACATTACTTTGAGTAACTAATTGGGGTTGGTGCAATCATTAGTTGGCAAGAAATCAACCTTTTGATTCTCAAGATCAATTCCAATCAGATAATTAATCATCTGTGAATTTCCTAAAACTAAGTCATTTGAAAAATCAGGCAACATAGCCAAACACACCACCCCTTTATTCACCTCCACGAAGGTGGCGTCCGGCGACAAGACCAAGTCAACGCCCCCTCTAAAATGTGCCGTTATTGTCGGAGAATTGAATTTTCCGTTTGCGGGTTTTTCGTAGCATACTTGGAAGCCTCCTTCTGGATTAGCCGTAGGAGTACCATTTAGAGCTTTATCCAATGCAAATAGGAATTTGAAATAGAAATCAGTCGTCAAATACGTATACGTGCTGCCTGTATCGATAAACATATTCCTTTCCTCCACCGTTTTTCTCGATTCTTTCGATTTGAACGCCAACTTGTTATTCCCAACACTAATTCCCTCGAAAGTAACGTAGTGGAATGTATCATGCTCTTTCTTCACTAAGGGTGTTGACATTACTTTAGGCCCCGAAACAACTGCGTTGCTCCCGAAATTTATCTTGCTCGACACATTGGAATTAGGATGCGGCAAACAATACGATATTTTGGCGTCTATTGAATAATATTTCTTTAACTGTCTGATTATCGACACCGGGCCCCCACCGAGGCCGACTATCCCAGAGGACGTTCCGAGACTTCCCCCATAGTTTTTATGACCACAGCCAAACACGATCTTTGAAAATGCCAAATTTTGATCGAAAATGAATGTTTCCGTCGCTAGGTCTCCGGAGGTGTATGCCCTGCTGGCATAATATAATTCGTAGCGACAGCCATTTGTTGTATTTTCGCAAGATGGATGCTCAAATCTCAACGATTGGCATTCTTGGGATTTGCACGAAACGGTGTCGTATGTTTTGCTCTTTTTGGGGTCGAAAATCGGGGTTTTTTGCTTGTAGCAACGGGAGCAAGGGGCGCACTGCGTCCACATCAAATCGCTGCCCGTGTCAGCAATTCCCATTAGTTCTATCGGTGGATCACCGACTTGCATTTTCATTAGGTAAAACCCCGACACGGGGGTGAGAGACACCTCCAGTGGTGACGATTTTGAATTATTTGACCTAATTGAACGACGACGAGCGAGAGAGTGACGGAGTGCGTTTGTGACACGCTGGAATCTGGTCAATGATGGGTCGTAGAAAGGGGAAAGAGGAGAATCTCCATGTATCAAATCAGCAGTTATGCCAACATTGTTAGTGATTGCTTCTGATTCACTAATCGAACAAATCAAACAAAATAAAACGAATAATGTTGATGATATTATTCGACCGGGGTTTCACGTAAAATGCCATGAATTTGAATATGTTGATGATGGATGGATATTGGATACACTTCTTTTGACCAGTGCTGCTGCTATTTGTACATAAAATTGTTAGCAGGGGAAACGTTTTAAATGCAAAAGGTTACTACTATATTTAATGCAAAATGTGAATCGGATTCATAAAACATTATATATAATATTACTTTTAGGACTTGTGAAATATATGCTTGTGATCTTATTTGTGATAATGGTTTAATTGTTGTCAATAGTTTATCGGATTTCAATAATATTCGTATTCTTAATTAGGACGACAACAATATACACGAACCTAATTATGCCTGGCCCGATATTTACTGGAAGTTGTTCAGGATGGATGATGAGATCAGTTTGGCAAGTTTGAGCCAAACTCTCCATAATGAGCTTATTAAACAGTATAAAGATAAATGTATGGGCCGAAAGAAATTTGTTGGCCCACCAACCCAATACGCCATCAAAGATAAGTTCCCTTTAGAAGTTCGCGGTTAACGAGCTCGCCAGCTTATCCTAACGTGCCAGAGAGAAATCAACAGAGTAGGTGCTTTCCGGCGGCCGCTCCTCCTTCTCCGGTGATCGGATTTCCTTGGTGGTAACACCAATCGATTCGTCTCATCGGCGCGCTCATATTGAGGGTGATTTTGTGGGGTTCTGTCTTCGGGTAAGGGAGTTTCGTTTTTTGTCTTCTCTTTCGTTTTTCAAGGTCTTGTACGTGATTTCGACGGTGCTTGTGTGTTTGATCGTTTGTTGTTTGTGGATCGACCGGATCCACGATTTGGTGAGGATTGACCACGTCCTTGTGGTAGCGGCGTGATTTTTGGAGGTTTCTTCGTAGGAATTTGGCCGTACGTTTGTTGACGGCCATTGTTTCCGACCGGAGGACGACGGCCGGCGTTAGGGATCCGGCGGATTTGACGGCTAGGGTTTTTCCCAAACCCTTGACGGCTAGGGTTTCTTGGCCGGTGTTGGGCTGCTTGGTGGGCCGTGGGGCTAGGGTTAGGTGGCCGGTGGTGGGCGGCTAGGGTTTTCGGGGCTGGTGTGGACGGCTAGGGTTCCTCGTCCGTCTAGGGTTTCTCGGCCGGTGCAGGGGGCTAGGGTTTCTCGGCCAGTGTTGGGGGCTAGGGTTGCTAGGTGGGCTTTGGCGGCCAGGGTTCGGGTAGGGCATTACAAGGGGTTAGGGATTGACGGTCGCAATGGCTAGGAAGAAGGCCGGAGGTGCGTCGGGCGCCAAAGGCAAGGGAACGGCAGGGGTAGGGGTTGATGCGAAATCGGCCGGGGTTGATGCGAAATCGGCCGTGGCCGATAAAGGGAAAGGAGTTGCCGGTGTTGGGGATGGTCGGATCTCGACCCCCCCCAAGGCAACACCGGTTACTCCTCCGATTGAGGCAATGAAGACAACCACCATTCCACATGCCGAAACATCAATGGCAGGGGAAATTCGTGGATCTACGATGGGGCTAAACTCCGGTGAAGGCGAACATGTGAATTGGGCTCAATTTTTCAAAAGCAACCCACCACCACCAGAGGATCTAGCTTTGGGATCGGTGCAAGGACTCGATGACTCGAATGTCCTACGTTTTGACGAAGACGATGAGACAGACTGGGGTGCGAAGGGCGTGTGCTTGGCAGTGGCATATTTCCCGGGGAAATTCCCGGGTGTTGAAGCCATTCGTGCAATCAAATCGAAATGGGAGGTCCCGGTGAAGTTTCAAATTCACCCCACGGAGTGGATTGTGTTCAAATTCACATCGGACCAAGATCGGATGAAGGTGGTGGAGTTAGGGAAATTCGAACATGGCTTGGCGACACTCTACATTCGCACCATGCCGGACTTCTTCAATTTTGACATCAACGACATGATGTTTGTACCGGTTTGGGTGATCATACGCGACATATCCGTGGAGCTCTACAATAAAAAGGCGTTGAGTAAGATCGCTCAGAAGATAGGCAAACCGATACAAATGGACCAAGTTACGAGTGAGATGGGGAGGCTAGGTTTCGCTAGGCTACAAGTGGAGGTGGACGCCTCGAAACCATTACGAAGATCCCTCACATTGATCAATGCGAAAGGCAAAAGCTATGAGGCCCCGATCGAATATAGCTACGAACCAGTGTTTTGTTCGAAATGCCAAACCCTTACGCACAAGACGGATCAATGTAGAGCGGAGGCAGTGCTGAAACGTGGACGAAGCCGAAAGCCTAAACCGGTGGTGAGTGCTGCACAAGATCCACCGGTGACCACGGTATGGGCCGGCAAAAGGACGGTGCTTGTGGAAGACCCGTTGCCGGAAAAGGAGGTGGAGGCCGTGGATGGAGAGGATGGAGTTTCGGAGGATGGTTCGACTTAGTGCTATGCAGCGGATGATGACGATCGGGGCTCATTGGTGGAGTTTAATGCCCTAGACTCTCCAAAATCCCCGGGAACAGCCCCCAAGACGAGGATCACAACCAAGAAGAAGCATCTTCCACCGGATGCGATCCTTGTGCCCAAACTGGGTGAATCAAGTTCGGTGACAGAGATTGAATCGAAGTTTATGCAAGAAGAGCGTGATGATGCGGAGCCGCGGGGGGGCCTCAAACCCCCAACGACGAAATGATTATGCGGTGTTGGAACGTGAGGGGGTTGCTTAACTCCCTCACGCAGAAGGAGGTCGTGGACCTCATTGGTAAGCACAAACTCTCGGTTTGTGGCTTATTGGAGACGAAGATTTGGGACCCGGGAACGCTCAGCTCTATCATGGATCGGCGGTTCCGGCATTGGATGAACATAAATAACTTTCACCTCCACACGGCAGGCCGGATCCTCGTCTTATGGAACCCGGACGTGGCTCGGGTGGAAGTTGTTGATATGACGACGCATGTGGTCCATTGCAAGGTAACGTGTATGGTCAGCCAACGGCTATGCTACGTTAGTTTTGTTTATGGACTTTTCACACCGGTTACGAGACGACCGTTGTGGCAATCGCTAGTGGAATTTGGATCGAGCATCACCGAGCCGTGGCTATGTATGGGCGATTTCAATGTGGTCCTCAAACCTGAAGAAAAATCGGGAGGTAACTTGCTCACCCCCTACTTATTGAATGATATACAGACGTGTTTTCGACAAAGCGGACTCGAGGATCTACTCTCAACGGGATTTCAGTACACGTGGACGAACCATACAGTGTGGAGCAAACTTGACCGTGCGCTTGTCAATCAAATGTGGCGCGACGTGTTTGAGGGTAGTTCGGCACAATTCCTACCGTTTGGGGGGGTGTCGGACCACTCTCCGGTTATTGTGCGATTAGGTGGGACCGAACCCCCGGCATCTCGGCCTTTTCGTTTCTTCAACATGTGGACTCAGCACGACGATTTTCAACGACAAGTTAAGGAGATATGGACGGCGAGTTACCGGGGCAGCCGTCAATGGGCCGTGTGCAAGAACCTCAAGGCCCTTAAGCACCCACTTAAGCGTTTCAACAGGCGAGAGTTCGGGCATATATCTGAACTGGTGAAACGTGCGGGAGGTGAGCTCGAGGAAATTCAGCAAATTTACCACAACGACCCCCATAATCAACAACTGTGTGGGGAGATGGTGGCTAAAGTGGAGAAATTTCGCTTCTTGGCGAAAGCAGAGAAGAGTTTTTTCTACCAAAAGGCGAAGCTTCACCATTTACGAGATTCGGATCGAACGACGAAATTTTTCCATGGGATTGCGAAGCGAAATGCTAAACGAAATAATATTACAGCACTTCGTAGGGAGGATGGTACGCTCACAACATCAAGGGATGAGGTACTAGATGAATTCGAGACCTATTATCGAAATTTCTTGGGCACTCGTACTACATGTGAACCGGTTGACACCCACGTTATAGCCACGGGACCGATACTGGGTGAGGAGGATCGAGAAGGGCTGATTCAACCAGTGACGGGGGTGGAGATTCGGGAAGCCCTATTTGATATCGCCGACGATAAAGCACCGGGGCCGGATGGGTACACGGCCCTCTTCTTCAAGGCTGCGTGGTCGACTGTTGGACCCCTCCTTACGGAGGCAGCTTTGGAGTTCTTTCGAAGTGGTGAGTTGCTAAAACAATGGGATAACACGGTCTTGGTGTTCATACCAAAATCAGCCCATGCCGGAAGAGTGGGTGACTTTCGGCCTATTGCTTGCTGTAACGTCATATACAAGGTGATTGCGAAGGTAATTACGAAGCGAATTGAGAAGGTGTTGCCCTCTATTATAGATCGGGCCCAATCTGCTTTTGTGAGTGGGCGATCTATAACGGACAACATATATATGGTGGAGCAGCTTATGAGGGGTTACGAACGCAAGAGGATCTCTCCCCGGTGCATGATAAAGATGGATTTACGGAAGGCCTACGACTCCATAAATTGGGACTTTTTGCGTTCTATGTTGGTGGAGTTAGGGTTCCCGGACTTGGTGGTTCGATGGATTATGGAATGCGTGACATCGGTTTCCTATACGGTGTTAGTTAATGGAGTGACGAGGGGGTTTTTTCCGGGGATGAGAGGACTTCGTCAAGGGGACCCCTTATCACCTTACCTCTTTGTGATATGCATGGAATATCTCTCGAGACTGCTGCACGTTCGATCGTTGGAGCAAGAGCTCAACTTCCACCCGATGTGCCACGTGCACAAATTGACGCATCTCATATTTGCCGACGATTTGATGCTTTTCTCAAGAGATGATGTAGCTTCTGTTCGTACGCTTGCCACCACGGTGCTGGAGTTTGGGCGAGCATCGGGACTCCAAGTGAATAACTTGAAGTCGAACTTATTCCTCGCCGGAGTTCATGTGGCCGACCGAACATCGATTGAGGAGGAATTCCGTTTTGCCACCGGAACCTTCCCATTTCGATACTTAGGTATTCCGCTCGCTGCGTCAAAACTTCGAGTGCTGAATTACCAACCTCTTTTGGACAAAATCGAGCATGCCATTGGAGTTTGGAAGGGTCATACGCTATCGTACGCTGGCCGATTGGAGATTTTGAAGGTGGTAGTTCAAGGTACGTGTTGCTATTGGCTCTCGATTTTTTCGATTCCGATTACGGTCATTGGGTACATTGAAGACATGGCTAGGGACTTCTTGTGGGGTACGTCCAAACCAAAAGTGGGTTGGGAGTATTTGTGTAAACCGAAGGCCGATGGGGGGCTGGGGCTTCGGTGTTTGTGCACGTGGAATCGTAGCTTGCTAGTGAAGGACCTATGGGACATCCACCTGAAAAAGGACTCCCTATGGATCCAATGGGTGAACGAGTTCTATCTCAAAGGCACGGCCGTTTGGGAATGGCAACCGTCGGCGAATTCACCCCCGTATTTTAAAAATATTTGTCGCATTCGGGATGAAATCGTGGGCAATGCGGGGTCCATTCCATTACTTCTTGCTCGAATGGAGACGTTCTCGAGCATGGGGAAGATTACGGTTGGACGGGTCTACGACTGGATTAGGGCCCTACCGGGGGGCCGCCATGGGGCCGACGGATTTGGGACCACTCGATGACTCCCAAGCACTCTTTCATTCTTTGGTTAGCTGCCCTTGATCGGTTGCAAACCCTAGAAAATGTGGCAAAATTCGAGACTGTGGAGAAGACTTGTGTGATGTGCGGAGCAGGGAACGAAGACCGTGAGCATTTATTTTTTCGATGCACCATCTCGAGAGACGTATGGGACCGCATTCGTGTATGGTTGGGGATCTCACAAAGACCAACTACGCTACGGGCTGCATTGAAGTGGCTCGTGAAGGATGTCAAGGGCAAATCTTACCGAAGCAAGACGAGGAGATGTGCTTTGGCGAGTGTTGTTTATCACATTTGGGCAGCTCGGAACAAGAAGAGTTTCGACATGACGGAAACGACGGCAACCGCTATTACTCAGAGGATTCAAACCCACGTTTACTCAGCTATGTTTATGCAGTACCCGCAACTGACGACCAACAGTGGAGGCCGGTTCATGATCGGCCAAATCGACGCCAACTAGGGCTTTGGGACTTAACCTCAACCGAAACTTTTCTCATTTTACGAACTTGATGTTTTTATGTTTTTTTGCTTTTCGATGGCTTGTAGCTATCCATTAGTGCCTCAATTCCCTCGAGTATGCCCGTTGTAATTGTCTACGACTTTTTTGATTTATACTATTTACATCTTCAATCAAAAAAAAAAAAAAAACAGAGTAGGTGGCGAGCTGAACGAGAGTCATTAAGAACAGAAGACTCGGAGATATCTTTTCCTAAGTAGATAAGGAAAGTATGAAAATTAGTATTCGTAATAGATCAATCAATGTAAATCTCGACCTAATTAAGGCGAGTTAAACTAGAAACCAATTAGAGAGATCTTCCTATATAAAGTCTTGTAACAAGTCCGATTAAGCACACAATTTAACATCAATGAAAACACTTTATACTCTCTTCCAAACACTCTCTCTCTCTCTATATATATTAAATTTTCTGTTCGTCGAATTCATCTTCTCCGGCGAAGGACCATCGTTCGATTTTTCCGACGGTCAAAAGAGTTGGGATTGGAAGGAGGTCTTGAGAGTGTAGATCCTACACCAACAATGAAAATCTGAAGAAAAAAAATAAAATAATAATAACAATTACCATAATGTTAAATAACGTTCATTTTATTTAGGGATAATTTGAATTAAATATCAAATAGACTACCTGTTACCCCCTTAATCGGTGATATCGGTAATGACTCGAGTGTGGCCGAGTAATGACCGATAATTGGTGCCAAGTGGGGATTGGCACAAGGCAGCCACACAATCGGCCAATGAGTGGTCGAGTGTTCGGCAAGCATTTGGGGTGCTTGGCCGAGAAAGCAAGGATCGGCTTGGTTCAAGTGGGAACGGTGATCGAAAGTACTTGTGGCTGGCACGGGCGTTGCTTGGCAGCAAATGCGGACAAGCGTGGGCAATAATCGGCATGCGGCCGATAACGTGGGCAAACGAACGTTCGAAGGAAATCGACCACGACTTGACAAGTGTGGGCAAAATTGGCAAGACAAGCAAGGCAGCCCGATGAGCGGGCGTGCCGATGACCGTGTGGGCAAAGAACTGGCAAGTAATCGGTAAAGGCAAGCAAACGTGCGGAAAAGGCAAGGCAGATGGGCTGCCTAGCAACCGGCCGGGCTGTTTGGGCCGTTTGGCGCGCGCTCGCGGGCCCGATCAAGTTGGGCTTCGAAAATCAGCCTTAGGGGCGGATTTGAGGGAAGTTACGGAGCGGTTGAGGCCTGGAAATGCATGAAAACTGCCCCTTATTACTTGTAATAGTTAGCCAAGTGTCATGTTTGTATGCTGCCATATGTCCTTAGGTAGTTTTGTGTGAAAACTACCTTTTCCTTGTATTTATTTGGCTATGAGTGCACAAATCCGAGGTATCTAGCATAATCTAGTATCATCTAGCATATGAGAGTTCAGATTGCAATTGTTGGGCAATTCTGAGTGAGGATTTTGTATGTGCACCTTAGTCTCCTTTGTATTCGTTGTGGGAATTAATATAAAGGTTGGGCATTGCCCGTAAACGTGCTTGTGTGTTTGTTTTCCGCTGCATACTCTTGTGTTCGTTTACGTTGGCTTGAAAAGACTTGTGTTGTGTGTTTTGTGCGAAGAAAATCGTGAGGAAGGCTGACTGGTTTGGTGGGCAAATCAGGCCGTACGGTGGGAACATTTCGGTGATAAATTAACCCCTGTAACAGTTGGTATCAGAGCCCGGTTCAAGGGTTCTGAACATGTTGCTGTTCGGCATGGCTGAAGATTTTGGATCTTCGACAAATCCAAATCCTACTCGTATGATGTTGCTAGATATGGAATCAAGGCTGCAACGTCTTGAAGCCTTGGTCGGGCCGCCCTAGATTCAACGGATCCACCGATCTTACAAAAGCTCGCTGATGGGAAGCGAGAAATCGATCGTTTGTCAAGATCGTTGGACAATCTGCCCGAATTTGTGGAGGGCAGATTCACGTCCGTTGCTGAGGAGATGGGACTCCTCATTGATGCCGTTGAGATGAAGCTTGATGGGATGCTTACTGATTTGACGGTGTTGAAAAGGGCTGTTCGAAACGAAGGATCGAGTTCTGAGGGCAGAACGTCCGGATCCAAAGTTCGTGTGCCGGAACCGACTGCGTTTGATGGTGTGCGCAGTGCCAAAGAAGTCGAAAACTTCGTGTGGGATATGGAGAATTACTTCGAGGCAGCGAAGGTTCCGGATCGCGAGAAAGTGACCATTACAAGTATGTATCTTGTGGGCGATGCAAAATTGTGGTGGCGTGCTCGTTTGTCAGACGATGCAAGTGCCAACCGAGTCAAGATCGAGACTTGGGAGGTGCTGAAACGGGAGTTGAAAGAGCAATTCCTACCTTGCAACGTGGGCTGGATTGCAAGGGAATCATTTCGGCAATTGAAGCACAAGGGAACCGTGAGGGAGTATGTCAAGGACTTCAGTTCTCTGCTCCTTGACATACGTGACATGTCCGATGAAGATAAGCTGTTCAACTTCATGGCTGGATTGCAGCCATGGGCCCAAACTGAGTTGCGGAGACAAGGTGTGAAGGATCTGCCAAGTGCCATCTCGGCAGCGGACCGACTTGTCGATTACAAGGTGATGGGGGCCGATGATTCCGATAAGGAATGCTCGAAGAAGGAAAAGTCCAAAGGAAAGAAGTTTGGTGGCAAGGGTGGCCGAAATTGGAAGCAAAAAGAGAGCGGTGATGGCGAGGGATCCACGGCGCATGCCAAGACCGGTGGACAGCCCGTCGTCAACAAACAAAACCGTGGGTGCTTTCTATGTGATGGCAACCACCGAATGAGGGATTGTCCGAAGAGGAGCAAGTTGAATGCTTTGATGCGGGAGTCGGATAGTGAGGAGGATTCAGACGAGACGAGGCGTGCGAATCCGATTAAGGTGTTGAGTGCTTTGGTCGTGGACAAGGCACCCAACGGCACCAAGGGTTTGATGTATGCCACGGTGCTGATCAATGGCAAAGAAGTGAATGCGATGGTTGATTCGGGAGCAACTCATAACTTCGTTGCCGAGAGAGAAGTCAAGAAGCTGGGCTTGACTCTCTCAAAACATGCAAGTCAAGTGAAGGCTGTAAATTCAGAGGCGGGGCCGGTGAAAGGCAGAACCGATGTCGATCTTGTGATCGGTTCTTGGAAAGGGCAGTGCGGACTGACTGCCGTACCACTTGATGATTTCGACGTGATATTGGGGCAAGAGTTCCTACTTGCTGCCAAGGCTGCGGTGATACCGTTTCTCGGAGGGCTGATGATTATGGACGAAGAGCGTCCATGCTTCGTCGAATGCTCGTACGTGACAAAAGCAAAGGCGGGAAAGAGACCGGTGGCTATGTTGGTTGCGGTGCAATTGGAGGCAGAATCGAACGACGAGGAGTCATCAAGCCTAATTGCAGCCGTTGAAAACAAGACGGTGAGTTCCCGGGCTGGTTTGCTTGTACGTGCATTGCCGAGAAATGTGACGAGGGCCGAAGGCAAGTTAAGGTATTCATTTGGGCTTATGAATGGGCATTGTGGCCTTACTTTTGTTCTAAGTTGCTGCCGTGTGTGGCATGAGTTGTGGGTTCGAAATGTGGTATCTTCTGAATTTCGGGTGCATGTTGGATTTTTGTTGGGCTGGTTTCTGTTGTGGATGAAATGGAAGCCGTGCTTGGGTGATTTTCGTGGGCTGGAAGTCTCCTTTCTCGATTGGAGAGGCAATCGAGATAAAATACTAGTTGTGCCAAAAACTAGTATTTTCACTTGTGGTTGGGTGCTGCCGTTTGAACGTGGTTGGCGTTCGTTTTTCCGAGGGCTGAAAGAATATGTGGGATGTTCGTGGGATCAGACTTGGGATATTTTGGGTTTCGATACGGTGCTGGTGCTCAAGCACAATCGAAGACGGTGGCAAGACAAGTGGAAAGCTGAAGCCGATGGTGTCGGTTCGACGAGGGCGTCGAACACCGTTGGTGGGGGAGGTCTGTTACCCCCTTAATCGGTGAAATCGGTAATGACTCGAGTGTGGCCGAGTCATGACCGATAATTGGTGCCAAGTGGGGATTGTTACAAGGCAGCCACACAATCGGCCAATGAGTGGTCGAGTGTTCGGCAAGCATTTGGGGTGCTTGGCCGAGAAAGCAAGGATCGGCTTGGTTCAAGTGGGAACGGTGATCGAAAGTACTTGTGGCTGGCACGGGCGTTGCTCGGCAGCAAATGCGGACACGCGTGGGCAATAATCGGCATGCGGCCGATAACGTGGGCAAACGAACGTTCGAAGGAAATCGACCACGACTTGACAAGTGTGGGCAAAATTGGCAAGACAAGCAAGGCAGCCCGATGAGCGGGCGTGCCGATGACCGTGTGGGCAAAGAACTGGCAAGTAATCGGTAAAGGCAAGCAAACGTGCGGAAAAGGCAAGGCAGATGGGCTGCCTAGCAACCGGCCGGGCTGTTTGGGCCGTTTGGCGCGCGCTCGCGGGCCCGATCAAGTTGGGCTTCGAAAATCAGCCTTAGGGGCGGATTTGAGGGAAGTTACGGAGCGGCTGAGGCCTGGAAATGCATGAAAACTGCCCCTTATTACTTGTAATAGTTAGCCAAGTGTCATGTTTGTATTCTGCCATGTGTCCTTAGGTAGTTTTGTGTGAAAACTACCTTTTCCTTGTATTTATTTGGCTATGAGTGCACAAATCCGAGGTATCTAGCATAATCTAGTATCATCTAGCATATGAGAGTTCAGATTGCAATTGTTGGGCAATTCTGAGTGAGGATTTTGTGTGTGCACCTTAGTCTCCTTTGTATTCGTTGTGGGAATTAATATAAAGGTTGGGCATTGCCCGTAAACGTGCTTGTGTGTTTGTTTTCCGCTGCATACTCTTGTGTTCGTTTACGTTGGCTTGAAAGACTTGTGTTGTGCGTTTTGTGCGAAGAAAATCGTGAGGAAGGCTGACTGGTTTGGTGGGCAAATCAGGCCGTACGGTGGGAAAATTTCAGTGATAAATTAACCCCTGTAACACTACCCATGGTGCAGGTGTGCATGACTTCTTCTTTTTTTTTTTTTTTTTTCTTTCTAATTCTCTAAGAGTTGTGTCTGAATACTGAATATTAGATTAAACTCATTTAATAGCTGATGATCAATAATATCTGAATAATGTTATTTTATTGTTATAAACTTGGTGGAATAAAAAAAAATTGTTAATTAAATTATCAGAAATATATATGTATAAATGTATTTCTTTTTGCACGACTAACTTAATTAGTAAAGTATAAAAGAATAGTGGACATCAAACACCTTTCTGTGTACTAAGTTTCAAGTATTTAGCATAATTATAATACAATTTGAAATATAAATGCTAAAAAAAAGGAAACGTTCTAAAATAAAATAGCTAAAAGTAAACGAAAATAATTTGAAGATATGAAATATAATTTGAAGAATTTGGGAAGAAAATTTATCGTGCAAGTAGAATAAACAAGGGTGATTGCTTGGAATGTATGAATTTATTAAGGATATATATGTCCAAATCTCATTCAGATCATGGACCGATTTGGTCAGCACCTATTTTTGGCTTGAACGGTTAATAGTTAGGATTGAACCGACTCAACCTCAATTCAACCGATTTATTTATTTATTTATTTATTTTTTAATTATTATATAATTTTAAAATAATTATAGTTAAACAAAAATATATCTAAAGAATATAGTCATCATTAAATATCAACCTAAAGACTTTAATTAAATTCATTGTTCATTAATAATAAACATGAAACACAAAGAAAATAAAATAAAATTTATATATTTTAGAAATTTAGCAAACATAAATTCTAGATAAAATAAAGCACATTATCCACAAATTCCGAACCAAAAGTCAAGAGACGTGCGATTTCCATCCTTAAAACAATCTTATTTCACCATCAAATTAAATATATTTCTTATTTTACCCATTTTTTCTTCTTTCACCTATATTTTTTTCAAATTTATAAACCAACAACACCACTAAACTAAAATATTTATTAAAAATTCTCCACTATCTTCACTCGAACCCTCTCCACCTTTCGTTAGATAAAAACATTTTCGAAGGTCCAAACGAGTGGGAATTCACGTTTTTTATTTAGATAGAAATTAAGATTGCTTGTACGGAAGGTCCTGAACTTCCTCCAGAATTGACCAGTTTGGTTATAATTTCGTTTCCTAAAAAAAGAATTACATAATCTGTAGACTGTAGATTATATGATATGGAAGTTTAAATATCTTGTAATAAATATTTCATTGGAAAAAGAAAATAAAAAATTAAAAAATAAAATAAAATAGAAATTACTTAGAACATACAAGATTAAGAGGGTGTTTGGCTAAACTTATAAGATGTTAAAAGGAGCTTATAAGATATTTTAGAGCTTATAAGCACTTCTAAAGTGTTTGGTAAATTTTTAGAAAAAAATCTTATTTTTTTTTTTAAAATAAGCTGTTGGAGAGCAAATAAGATCTTTTTAAATAAGTACCTCTACCCCACCTTTTTATTTAAGATCTTATAATGAGTAAAAAGAGAAAATAAGCTTATTATCCAAACACTCTAAAAATTAATCCTAAAAATAAGTTGTAACAGCTTATCAGCTCTTAAAACATCTTATCAGACGTAAGAGCTTATCAGCTGTTTAAAATAAGCTTAGCCAAACACCCTCTAAGTGAATATAAGGAAGGATGGTGGATTATAAATTGCAGGGTTATTTATAACATTTTATAATCTTTAGTGGTGAATTGAGATATTTTGAAGGTGGAAATAACACCACTCTAAATAAATAACTAATTTTCATTAAAGAAAGTAAAGAACAATCCACTAATAAGTAATAAGACAAAAAAAAAATACTTGTATATAAATTAGTGAATTTTTACTCCAACCCTAATACATATATCTCACCGCCTCATACATGCATATAGCTGTTAAATAATTTCCAGAGAAGCAAAATACTTTTTTATATATCTCTCCTTTTTCTATAAAATCCGGTTTTTGGAGGTTCAACCATGGTTCGTCCGGTTGGTAAGCAAGTGACCCGGGTTTTTGGTCTTATCGGTTTTCCGGGTTGGATAAGACCGGATCGGGTCCTGGTTAAATCGGTCGGGCCGGTTCCTAGTCAAATCGGTCGGACTGGCCGGTCCAGTCCAATTTTCAAGACATTGGTTAAGAGTCATTTGGACTCGTTCAGATATCATCACCAAATGCCTTGAATCATCAAGCTCCTTACCGAATCAACAATTTTGTCTATTAAGGTCAAGACAAGGTAGCCTTTTGGTAAGCAAACACCTTGCACCTAGGACCATTTGGTCATAAATTCGAAACACCGAGAAGGGAATTGGAGAATCTGTAACTATCCTCCTCTAAACAAAAAAAAAAATAAATAAAAAAAAAAATTGTCTATTAAGCAGCTAAATAAGGGCAATCAAATAGTGTCTTAAACTCCCTTTTTTAAAAAAAATGTTTCACTAATTACAGAACCAATGTTGTTAATTAATAAATCGTATCGATAATTTTTTTGTTAAATTTACAAATCGTAAATCGTAACGAATCGTAGATCAACGAGCTTAAATTTTTTTTATAAAAAATAATAGAAATGGGAAGCTATAGAACTATAATTTGATGATAAAATTATAACATAAAATAGATGATGAAAATATTCAAGATTACATATCTTGTCAAACATGACATTGTTTTGACAAACTAATTGGGGTTGGTGCAATCATTAGTTGGCAAGAAATCAACCTTTTGATTCTCAAGATCAATTCCAATCAGATAATTAATCATCTGTGAATTTCCAAAAACCAACAAATCAGTTGAATAACTTGGCAAAATAGCCAAACAAACCACTCCTTTATTCGCCTCCACAAAGATGCCCTCCGGCGACAAGACCAAGTCAACGCCCCCTCTAAAATGTGCCGTTATTGTCGGAGAATTGAATTTTCCGTTTACGGGTTTTTCGTAGCATACTTCGAAGCCTCCTTCTGGATTAGCCGTAGGAGTACCATTTAGTGCTTTCTCCAATGCAAATAGGAATTTAAAATAAAATTGATCCGACAAGAACGTATACGTGCTGCCGGTGTCGATAAACATATTCCCCTCTTCCACCGTTACTGTTTTTTTGGATTTGAACGCCAACTTGTTATTTCCGATACTAATTCCCTCGAAAGTAACATAGTGGAATGTATCATGCTCCCTCTTCACTAAGGGTGTTGACATTACTCTAGGCCCCGAAACAACTGCGTTGCTCCCGAAATTTATCTTACTCGACACGTTGGAATTAGGATGCGGCAAACAATACGAGATTTTGGCGTCTATTGAATAATATTTCTTTAACTGTCTGATTATAGACACCGGGCCCCCACCGAGGCCGACTATCCCGGAGGATGTTCCCAAACCTTCCCCAACAAAGTTGTTGTGACCACAGCCAAACGCGACCTTAGAAAACGGCAAATTTGAATCGAATAAGAATGTTTCCGTTGCTAGGTCTCCGGAGCTGTGGGTCCCGCCGCCATAAATTGTTTCGTAGAGACAGCCATTTGTTGTATTGTCGCAAGATGGATTCTCGAATCTCAACGTTTGGCATTGTTGTGATTTACATGATACGGTTGAATAGGTTTTGCTTTTCTTGGGATCGAAGATTGGAGTTTTTTGCTTGTAGCAACGGGAGCAAGGGGCGCATTGTGTCCACGTCAGATCGCTCCCCGTGTCGGCAATTCCCATTAAGTCCACCGGTGGATTCCCAACCCTTAATTTCATTAGGTAAAACCCTGAAATGTGAGTGAGAAATGCCTCCGGTGATGACAATTTTGAATTATTTGACCTAATTGAACGACGACGAGCGAGAGAGTGACGAAACGAGTTTCTCACACGCTCAAATGGCGTTAACGAGGGATCGTAGAAAGGGGAAAGAGGAGAGTCTCCATGGATCAAATCAGCAGTTATTCCACCACCAACATTATCAACTTTGTTATTGTTACTAGTAATTGTAATTTCATCACTCAAAGAAATCAAACAAAATATCACAATTATTAATAATAATTTTGATAATTTTGTGGGCAGCACAAGAAATATATTATTATTCCACAAGGGTTTCACGTACAATGCCATGAATCTGATGAATGTTGATTATGCACAGCAGCATCTTGTTATAATGCAATATATATATATACACAAAAAAAATTGATCAATCCATTTCTTTTGCGTTGACTTGTTACATTTTTCCATATTGGTAAAAAGGAAACGTGTTCATATTAATTATAAATGCGAGATCGAGTTAATTAATTAAAATTGAGTGAATCCGATCAGATCATTCCGCTGTGTAATTTAATTCACTATATATAATATATATATATATCCAATCTATGATTATTTATGAAATATGATCGATAAGAATCCGATCATTCTGCTATATATGTAATTTGATTCACTATATATTCAGCTAGCCAATCTTTGATTATTTATGAAACATGATCGATAATGGTTAATTTCATTTCATAATTCATTATGGTGAAAGTTGGAAGGAAATATTTTTCAAAATCCAAAATATTCAACGAAATCATATTGGCATAAGACGAAATTACGAGAATTAAATTTATTTTGACCTTGTACAGATGACCGTAATCTTTGAATTGATAAAATTCCAAATACCACTGAAATAATCGAATACCAGATCGAGAATTCCTCTATAAATGCATGCGTGCCTCGATCGGAATGACTATGTTAGCCAAAAACTCAGTTTCTCGTCATATGATGGCTTCTAAAACAATGCCTTTCGCTTATTTCCATCGGTTAGTCTCAACTCTCAACTCCTTTTTTTTCATGTCTGAATTTGCTTATTGACTTAATTCTATCTAATTAACACTACAGTTCTTGGATATATATATGTATATATATATATATATATATATACCTCTTTGAATGTAATAGATTTTGGTTTGTTTATAAAACAGTGTCAGCAGAAGAAATCGCCCCAACCACAAGACACCCTCCGAAAACATGTACGACCACAGAATATTGTCAACGACGATACGCATGCCTTGAAGGTAAGGGTGTATGCCTCCACGGCATATGTCACTGTCGTTTTGTCGCTCCAAACGTTGTCCCGGCAAACAAGTGGCCCCGGAAGAAATTGGATTAATGTGAACATCTTTATATGAATGTGATCTATTTTATCATTGTTTGCCAATTTCAATATATTTAAGTGTTTCACTTTTTCCGTAGAGTTATTTGTACGGACGCCCCTGCGCAAGCTGTAATGGCCAAAAAAAATTCATTGTTAAAACAATGAGCAATTGAACTCTATGATGCATTTTATTTAGTTCACTGCTTCCTAGTGCAAATAAATATGTTGACTAAAAGGAAGTGACTATACTATCTTTCAATTAATAACATAAATTAGAATTAGTATATATTAGAGGCTAAATTGCAATTTTACTAAACTTCTGAAACTTAAATTAGGGGATTGAATTGTAAAATTCCCAAACATAAAATCGAATTGGATTTAAATATATTTAATCCAAAATTTTTGGATCAAATTGCAATTTTTAAAATAAAGAAAAAAAAACACATTTTTTATGGAAAAAAAAAAGAGAGACAATTGCGGGTTCCCCAATATTCTTCTTCACAAATCACCACCACCACCACCAAACTCACACAGTTTTCTCATACCTCTCGGTGATGTTTGTGTGATCTGTGTTTTATAGTTAGGGGTGTTATGACATAGATCCCTGTTAATAAATCTAATTAGAATTAAATAATAAGCCCAATTAAACTTTTGTTTCACATCTATTATTAAATTCATTCAAAAAATGCCCCTCCACAGAAAAATTTAAATTCGTATTAAGTAAAATTCAAACAACATTTATCTTTTTATTATGCATTTAATATCTTCATTTTTTCATCTAATAATATTTTATTTTATTTTTACCGACGTGGTCATCTTTATTTTTTCGTTTTTCACTCTAGCATTCTTTACTTATTATAAGTAACTTTTTGTTTAACATTTTATTGAAAATTACGGAAAAATAATTTTTCTTTTTTTGTCAAATAATACAGCAAATTTTTAAAAGATACTATGTTGCACTATTTTATGCTATGCTATAACATAATATGGTATATTATGGTGTACTATTCCGAACTCTATCATTCAACAACTCTCAGTCGTCGCCAAACCCTAACTTCCAACATCTTCCAGCCACCGTTAGATCATAGCCTCCAACAAAATTCAGCCGCCGTCAAATCCTATCTGCAAAAACCTAGTCGTCCACCGTACCAACCCTAGCTGCCGACCAAATTAAACCCAGCCGTCGACCAATTTAAACCCTATTCGTCATAGCCGTCGACCAAATTAAAATATAGTTGTCGACCAAATTAAACCCTAGCCGCCATAGTCGTCGATCAAATTAAACCCTAGCCGCCATAGCCGTCGACCAAATTAAACCCTAGCCGCCATAGCCGCCAACTAAATTAGAACCTAGTCGCCATAGCCGCCACCATCCGCCATAGATCTGACCTCCACCAGCATAGTCGTCGCCTTTTGCCTCCATAATCATCCCCTTATTGTCGCGCCCTCCACCGCCATAGTTGCACATATCCATCGCCCCCTGAACAATTGAGTGAAGTAATGGAGAAGGAGAGCGAGAGAAGTAGAGAGAACGAGAGAATTATAAAGGGAGCGAGAGAATTAGAGAGAACGAGAGAATTAAAGCGGGAGAGAAGTAGAGAGAACGAGAGAATTATAGAGGGAGCAAGAGAACTAGAGAGAACGAGAGAATTAAAGCGGGAGAGAGAGAGAGAAGAGCGAGAACGAGAGAGAGAAAAAATAAAAGAAATAAGAAAAATAGATTTGAGAGAAACGTGACTTTAAAATTTATGGATTTAGGTTAAGAGCAAATTTGAGATAAAAAAAAAAGTAAAGGATGTGGGTCATATTTTTTTTTTTTAAAAGAATTTAGTTCATAAAAAAATATTGGGGTTGTATCCTAATATGCTGCACGGACACTTCAAGAAGGTGAAGAGTCCATGTATCCGACACCTGGACACTTCTCGGACACCCGTGTCGGGCCGTGTCGTAATTTCGTTAAAAGTAAAACACCCGTGTCGGGCAGTGTCCAGAATTTTAAAAAAGTTGGGACACTTTTCTTAAAGAGAGCCCAAATAAAAAAAATGTGTATTTTCTTTTATTTGTAATACACATTTTCTCTGTTTTCTTTGTGAGTCCACCCAAAACTCCAAAAGTCTAGCATGCGACGGTGACCAAGAACCCGAGCAACAAGGGCGAGCGGTTCTCTTATGCGAAGATGACTTATACATATTTTTTACAATTTATAAATATACCTCTATATTTTTATTTTTTTATAAATATACCCCTATATTTTTTATATTTACGCGTATCCCCCACGTGTCCGTATCCTTCTTTTTTGGAAATGCTGTATCACCGTGTCCGTATCCGCGTATCGCCGTGTCCACGTATCTGTGTCCGTGCAACATATACCAACTAGGTACTCTAGCATATTAACCCTTATTTTTATATGCCTTGGTACGAGATAATAAGTCATCTTTCATTTATTTTGGTGATTTTTTCTGCTTAGATTTTGGTATTTTTTTTCTCTCCCATGCAAGTTGGATAAGATTTCAATAGTTCACTAATTAAACCAGAGTAAATTACAAACACCATCAATCTTCAATTTTCTGTTTTCCCATTCCTCAATTCCTCTAAATGCTCAGACATGCTTGAATATGTGCATGCTGATGCGTGGGGCTCTGCCCCAATTCATTCTCATGGTGGTAATAGATACTTTCTGTCTATTGTTGATGATTTTTCTAGGAAAGTTTTTGTGTTTTTACTCAAGAATAAATCTGATGTGTGTGAAAGATTTAAAAATTGGAAAATCTTGATTGAAAACCAAACTGGAAAGAAAATCAAAACTCTGAGAACTGATAATGGAACTGAATTCTGTAATGCTGAATTTGATACTTTGTGTTCTGAATCTGGCATTAAGAGACATAAAAGTGTTGTGTATACACCCCAACAAAATGGTATTGCAGAAAGAATGAACAGAACTTTGCTTGATAGAATTAGATCTATGTTAAATTCTTCTGGCTTGAAAAAACCTTTTTGGGGTGAGGCTGTTCTTACAGCTGCTTATTTGATAAATAGGTCTCCTTCTGTGCCATTGAGTGGGGAATTGCCTGAATCTAAATGGTTTGGTAAACCTGTTAATTTATCAAATTTGAAAGTTTTTGGTTGTTCTGTGTTTGTTCATCAAAAACTTGATAAACTTGACCCCATATATGTGAAATGTGTTTTCCTAGGATACCCTGAAGGGGTTAAGGGTTATAGGTGTTGGTTGTATGGTGATCAGGGTTTTTAAACTGTGACTAGCAGGAATGTTGTGTTTAATGAAAATGAATTTCCATGCTTATCTGTTTCTAATATTGTTTCACCTCATACCACTTCCACTGAGGTGGATATTCCACCTGTTAATTATGTTCAAACTGAAAATGATAACTCTGATGATGAAGTTGTTAATAATGAGATGCCTGAAAACACTGTTTTTGATCAAACTGTTAATCTTGATGTGCCCTTTGTGAATGATCTCGGTGATTACCAACTTGCTAGGGACAGAGATAGAAGAAACATTGTTAGGCCTCATCATTTGAATGATTACCAACTTGCTTCTCATGTGTTTCATGTGTTTGACTCTCTAGATGGTAATGAACCTAAGTCTTATAGGAAAGCTTTGAACTCTAATGAGTCTGTTGATTGGTTAAATGCTATGAATGATGAAATGAAGTCTTTACATGTTAACCACACTTGGATTCTTGTACCTAAACCTCCTACATGCTCTTTAGTTGACTGTAAGTGGTTGTTTAAGGTCAAATATGAGTCTGACTCTGTTAGATACAAAGCTAGGCTAGTGGCTAAGGGGTTTACCCAAAAGGAAGATATTGATTACACAAAAATATTTGCTCCTGTTGTGAAATTCACTACTGTTAGAATCATGCTTGCTTTGATTTCTCATTTTGATTGGGAATTAAAACAAATGGATGTAAAAACTGCTTTTCTGCATGGTGAATTAGATGAGCAAATATATATGTGCCAGCCTGAGGGTTTTATTGACAAGAAATATCCTGATTATGTATGTCTGTTAAAGAAATCTTTGTATGAGCTGAAACAGTCACCTAGGCAATGGAACAAGAAATTTTATGCCTGCATGATGTCTTTAAAATTCAAAATAAGTTCATATGATCCTTGCTTATATTTTAAAGAATCTGCAAAAATACCCGTGTTCTTGCTTATCTATGTGGATGACATGCTTCTTGCTAGTCCTTGCATTCAAACTGTTAATCATGTGATTAAATTTCTTAGTGATGAGTTTGATATGAAACTTCTTGGTGATGCAAAAAAGAATTCTTGGTATGGACATAATCAGAGATAGACCTGGATGTTCTTTATTCTTGAATCAATCCTCCTATATTGAAAAAATCCTTGATAAATTTTCTATGTTGTCTACCAAACTTGTGTCTGTTCCTCTTGCCTCTCATTTTTTGCTAAGTAAGGATCAATCTCCTAAGACTGAACCTGGAATTTCTTAAATGAAAAAGGTGCCATATGCCAATGCCATTGGTTATGTTGTGTATTTGATGGTTAGTACTAGACCTGACATTGCATATTATGTGAGTTGCTTGAGTAGATATACGTCTAATCTAGGTTTGCCCCATTGGGAGGCATTAAAATGGGTGCTTAGATATTTGAAAGGTACTGTTAATACTGGTTTGATAGGCAAAACTGAAATTGAACTGTGTGGCTATGTGGACTCAAACTTTGTTAATGATAGAGATAATAGAAAATCCTCTACCTCTTATGTGTTCACCTTAAATGGTGCTTGTGTTAGTTGGAAATCTCAACTCCAAAACATTGTTGCTCTCTCTACTACTGAATCTGAATATATAGCTGCTACTGAAGCTATAAAAGAAGCCATCTGGCTTAAGGGGCTGTTGTTGGAGGTTGATATTCTTAATTCTAAAGTGGTAGTATTTTCTGATAGTCAATCTGGCATTCAACTGTGCAAAAACCCTGTGTTTCATGACAGAACTAAACACATTGATGTGAAGTTCCATTTCATTCGTGATTTAGTTGAAAAATGGGTTATTGACCTTGAGAAAATTCCATCTGAGTTCAATTCAACTGACATGGGAAAAAAATGTCTGCCTTCTGAAAAATTCTGTTCTTGTTTGAAAAACTTGAACATTCTTTCAAAACCTTGACTTGCTGTGTGCTAGTTTATAGTCTGTGTGACTTGATACTTGTGCTTTCTTTGTGATTGCTTGTTTAATCTATTTCTTTATGAATAAGATTATGCTTTCTATGTGATTGCATTACTGCATTTTACTTTAAATGCATGTGAGTTGTATTCTGAGTGAACACAACATGATATACTTGTATGAACTGTGTGTTCCTACTTGTGTGTCAAAAATCAGCAATGATGACTTCCAAAATTAAGAAATTTTCACTAATGATTCACATTTGGTCCAAGGTGGAGAATTGTTGGTTTTTGGCCTTAATGTGTTTTGGGCCAGAGAGCCCAATTACCCTCTTATGTTATACACCACTATTTGAGTTAGGCCCAAAATGAGTAAGTGAGCCCAAGTCCATATCTGAGCTAAATCCATCCGTTGGATTTCTGGCTAAATCTGGACTATTTATTCCCTCACTTAAATACTCTATTCTCTCTCCTATTTTCTCTCATTCTGAAACCCTAGCTTTTACTCCTTCTTCTCCGCCGCTCCTACTTCTGTCTTCTTCCTCCATTGTACTGCCTTGACTGATAATGACTGGAGGTCAAAGAGCATGGTACATAGCTGACTTTGACCCTCCAGTACAGCCTTCACCGGCTCTATTTGACTTCAGTCCCTATAAATACTGGCATGGGAGTTGGAAGAGGATAAGACACAGATTAAACCCTAGACTCGACCTAAATCTCTCAGTTTTTCTATTTGTGAGTTCTGAAATTGGGGTTTTGGTGAGTGGGTAAGCTTGAGTGCTTGATCTGTTCTTTCCTTCGCGGTATTCTGGGTGAACTAGGGTTTGTGTGTTGAGAGAGAAAGAAGATTTGTTCTTCTTTGAGGTACTCTAGTGGTGTATATTGAAAGTGTGAATATCTGGTGTGAAAAGTGGAAGACTGAGTTGATATTCTCAATCTATTTATCTTCCAATTTATTCACCTTTTATCTCTATCTTTATGTTATACATAAATATATATATTCTCCTTAGCAGTAATCAATACTGCTCAAGGGGAACTCATATTAATCTAGGCTTTATGGAGCTGGGCAGTATGATACCCTACAATATCGGAGTTCTTGGAGGTAATCTCTGTGTTTTCATTTCGATATATGGGTCATGAAGGAATGCGGAAATCGAGATTCATGGACAAAGGAGTTTGTTATTGATTCAGCGGTTCGTACGGGCGAACCCATCGATGGACCTTTTAAGCCGCTGTAGTTTCTTAACAACGACAAGATTTTGATGTTGTGGAATTGTGATAATTTGGTTTGCTACCATCCAAAATAGAAGGAGTTCCAGTTTCTTGACTTAGAACTGTCGGTAAGATTGTTCCTTACCGCTTCCTTCCTCTGAAGGAATCTCTCATGGTCGACAATTTGGTAGTGCAGAATATGCCTCAAGGTACGATCTTTTATCGTTTGATTTACTCGTAAAAAATATGCTTATATATATTTCAATTTAATATCAGATTTGTACATTTTTATGAATTTTATATAATAAATATTGTTGGTTCTATTTGTTGGAAGAGGATCCGGACCCGAGTGTAGATCCATAATTTCGAGCTAAAGTCGGTGCATAATCTGCAATATGTATTATGTATTTTGTCTTGAATCTTGTACTGTGTCTTATGTCCAATTTCTAGCTTTTGATCATGTCTTAAATTTGTTATTGTGTTTATGTAATGTTCAATCTCAGTGTGTGAATGAGTGTGACTTTAATAAAATTTGGGATCTCCATACCTTCTAAGTTTAATTTTTGTGGAATTTTCACATTTATTATTCTTATTTTTGTGTCTATTAATAGTAATATAATTGAAAGTATGGCCTATTTGATAATAAAAAAAAACCTCATTCAATTTCTTAAGAAAATTGTAAAAACATGAAAATTGCTATAGCAAATAAATGGGGTAGGAGGTGAAATTTGTAAAGAGAATGGGGTGAATATTATATTAATACAAATAAAGATAAGGGTTTTTGCGTAATTTACTACAAAATAATGCATCAAAAATTTAAACCTATATCAACGAATCCGACCAACCAAGTGCAATATTGTATCCACCAAAACTGAATCCCTACAGTGTATTTTGAAAACTAAACCTTAATCCCATCCCAACCCATCACCCCAGCCAAAAGAGCCCTCAGTGTACAAATTTCAATTACATATTTAATTTTTTTTTAGTATAATCGAACTTATATTCGTATATTATGTTTATTTTTTATCAATAAAATCATAAAGTTCTACATTTATACCATCTAATGTTTCACTAATTACAGAACCAATGTTGTAAGGGTAATTTGCACGTTGTACCCTTGAATTACATAGCATTGGCACTTTGTACCCTTAAATTGAGAAAATGACAGAATGCACCTTCCAATTGCAAATTATTTGGCACTTTGCACCCTTAAATTGAGAAAATGGCAGAATGCACCTTCCAATTGCAAATTATTTGGCACTTTGCACCCTTAAATTGAGAAAATGGCAGAATGCACCCTCCAATTGCAAATTATTTGGCACTTTGCACCCCATTCATTTCTGGCTACGAAATTGACTGGTTACCTGTTTGTGGGATTTGAAGAGGTGTATATTTGTCTTTCTTTTATTTGACCAGAAATTAAAAAATGGTTCATCATCTAATAATATGATCGTAATTTTACACATGTCCTATTCCAATTGATAACGCGAGGTTACGTTTAAGAAGATCCGTGGTGTGCCCGTTAAACTGATCTACGCTTAGATTGGTTGTTCGTTGATTGAATCTCTCTTCAAATGATGAGCGATGTTATCAGATCATGAAAGATTTTTAAATTTCTTATAAAATAAATAAATAAAAGAAATACAAATATATCCCTCTTCAAATTCCACAAACAGGTAACCGGTTAATATTATAGTCAAAAGGTGAATGAGGGTGCAAAGTGCCAAATAAATTGCAATTCAAAGGTGTATTCTACCATTTTCTCAATTTAAGGGTGCATAGTGCCAATGCCATGTAATTCAAGGGTGCAAAGTGCCAATTAACCAACGTTGTAAATAGTAAATCAAATCGAGAATTGTTTTGTTAATTTTACAAATCGTAATGAATGGTAGATCAAAGAGCTTTAATATTTTTTATAAAAAATAATAGAAATAGGAATCTATATAGAACTATAATTTGATGATTAGATTATAACATAAAATAGATGATGAAAATATTCAAGATTACACATCTTGTAAAATATGACATTACTTTGAGTAACTAATTGGGGTTGGTGCAATCATTAGTTGGCAAGAAATCAACCTTTTGATTCTCAAGATCAATTCCAATCAGATAATTAATCATCTGTGAATTTCCTAAAACTAAGTCATTTGAAAAATCAGGCAACATAGCCAAACACACCACCCCTTTATTCACCTCCACGAAGGTGGCGTCCGGCGACAAGACCAAGTCAACGCCCCCTCTAAAATGTGCCGTTATTGTCGGAGAATTGAATTTTCCGTTTGCGGGTTTTTCGTAGCATACTTGGAAGCCTCCTTCTGGATTAGCCGTAGGAGTACCATTTAGAGCTTTATCCAATGCAAATAGGAATTTGAAATAGAAATCAGTCGTCAAATACGTATACGTGCTGCCTGTATCGATAAACATATTCCCTTCCTCCACCGTTTTTCTCGATTCTTTCGATTTGAACGCCAACTTGTTATTCCCAACACTAATTCCCTCGAAAGTAACGTAGTGGAATGTATCATGCTCTTTCTTCACTAAGGGTGTTGACATTACTTTAGGCCCCGTGACCACTGCATTGCTCCCGAAATTTATCTTGCTCGACACATTGGAATTAGGATGCGGCAAACAATACGAGATTTTGGCGTCTATTGAATAATATTTCTTTAACTGTCTGATTATCGACACCGGGCCCCCACCAAGGCCGACTATCCCAGAGGACGTTCCGAGACTTCCCCCATAGTTTTTATGACCACAGCCAAACACGATCTTTGAAAATGCCAAATTTTGATCAAAAATGAATGTTTCCGTCGCTAGGTCTCCGGAGGTGTATGCCCTGCTGGCATAATATAATTCGTAGCGACAGCCATTTGTTGTATTTTCGCAAGATGGATGCTCAAATCTCAACGATTGGCATTCTTGGGATTTGCACGAAACGGTGTCGTATGTTTTGCTCTTTTTGGGGTCGAAAATCGGGGTTTTTTGCTTGTAGCAACGGGAGCAAGGGGCGCACTGCGTCCACATCAAATCGCTGCCCGTGTCAGCAATTCCCATTAGTTCTATCGGTGGATCACCGACTTGCATTTTCATTAGGTAAAACCCCGACACGGGGGTGAGAGACACCTCCGGTGGTGACGATTTTGAATTATTTGACCTAATTGAACGACGACGAGCGAGAGAGTGACGGAGTGCGTTTGTGACACGCTGGAATCGGGTCAATGATGGGTCGTAGAAAGGGGAAAGAGGAGAATCTCCATGGATCAAATCAGCAGTTATGCCAACATTGTTAGTGATTGCTTCTGATTCACTACTCGAACAAATCAAACAAAATAAAACGAATAATATTATCGGCAGAAGAAAGATATTATTCGACCGGGGTTTCACGTAAATTGCCATGAATTTGAATATGTTGATGATGGATGGATATTGGATACACTTGTTTTGACCAGTGCTGCTGCTATTTGTACATAAAATTGTTAGCAGGGGAAACGTTTTAAATGCAAAAGGTTACTACTATATTTAATGCAAAATGTGAATCGGATTCATAAAATATTATATATATATAATATTACTTTTAGGACTTGTGAAATATATGATTGTAATCTTATTTGTGATAATGGTTTAATTGTGTCAATAGTTTATCGGATTTCAATAATATTCGTATTCTTAATTAGGACGGACAACAATATACACGACCTAATTAAGCCTGCCTCCATATTTACTGGAAGTTGTTTAGGATGAAGATCCGGAGAAAAAATAATTACCATAATGCTAAATAACGTTCATTTTATTTAGGGATATTTTGAATTAAATAGCTAAAAGTCAACGAAAATAATTTGAAGATGTGAAATATAATTTGAAGATTTTGGGAAGAAGAAAATTTATCGTGCAAGTGAAATAAACGAGGGTGATTTTGGCATTCTGGGATAACATTTTGCAGGAAATAGTTCATTAACCAAGATTGATTAGAAATGTGGAGGATCAAGAATTAAGAAATGTTCGTATGAAAGAAAAAAAACAGTATGGTATAAAAAGTCTAATTTGCACAAATGCAAAATCACATTTTCTCAACTGACAAGCACATGTACTTACGCAACTGAAATTGAAATCACAGAATCACCATCATTATAAAAATTGTTACAACAATCACTGATGTCAAAAGGGCAATTATTCTCCATGTTCGAATCCTTGCTTCTTGTTCTGCCACTACGGTTTGTAGGACCTCAATCTTTCTCAGCAAGCCGGGGATGATTAATTTAGCTCTTCTCCCAATTTCGGTATCACACCAAAAAAAAAATTTGCATTTTCCAGCCTGCAAAAAACGGAACATGTTAAGCAATGGAGAGAATTTGTCTAACAAAAAAAAAAAAATCCAAAAGCAATACAGTCGACAGTAAAAATCATGGGTTGGATCGTTTTTCCGGCACAAATCGGGATCTTACCCCCCTTTTCGGACAACACACAAAACGTCGACCGGGATTAGCCGTAGTCCACGAAGTTTGGACAACAACTTCCAACCCACAACTGCATACGAATGGGTGAGTATGGCCGTTCAACTCATCACAGAAAAAATGGCGCCCTGTCCGTTGCCGACATGTCGACGAACTGCTGTTGCTGCTCATGTAGCCTTCAAACTTTTTTATTGAATTTCAAAATTTTTTTAGGAACAGAGCAGTACAAGATGGAGGAAGAAGAGAATCCCTATTTTTTTCTAATTTTTGGAGCAGAGAAAACTGTGTATATGAGGAGGATGAATTCAATAAATAGAATTTTTGAGCGCTAAAAATGTCATTCACCGCCATTTACCAGTCAATCCAACGTACCTAACGGCAGAATGATTCACTCAGATGCTATCCGTAGCTACGAATCTGTGAAACCTAATATGAGATAAAAACACAATTTCATATATCCCAATAGTGTTTATTGGGGATGGATGTGGGATCCCATCCGATCACAACCAACGAAGCAAAATAGCCCTAATAAGTAATAAGACATCAATTTAAGATATAAAAATAATATAAAAAAATATATATAAACAAAAACCTTGTATATAAATTAGTGAATTTTCACTCTAACCCTAATACATATATCTCACTAGTCACTCCTAATACATGCATATGGCTGTTAAAATAATTTCAAGAGAAGCAATTTTTTTTTTTTTTTTTTTTTATATTTCTCCAAAAAAATTCTGTTTTTGGAGATTCAACCATGGTTCTTCTGGTTGGTAAGCAAGTGACCTGGGTTTTTGGTCTTTTCGGTTTTCCGGGTTGGATAGGACCGGACCGGTTCCTGATTTTATCGGTCGGACCGGCCGGTCCAGTCCAATTTTCAAGACATTGGTTAAGAGCCATTTGGACTCGTTCAAATATCATCACCAAATGCCTTGAATCATCAAGCTCCTTACCGAATCAACAATTTGTCTATTAAGGTCAAGACAAGGCAGCATGTTGGTAAGCACCTTACACCTAGAACTATATATTTGGTCATAGATTCGAAACACCAGAAGAGGAATTGGGCAACCAGTAACCATCCTCCTTTAAACAAAAAATAAATAAATAAAAAATAAATTAAACTAGTAATTCACCCGTGCAATGCACAGGGTGAATGTTTTTTTTATACTGATATCGCAATTTTTTTAAAATAATTAAAACGAAATGAGTATATTTTTTCAAATCATTCCAAATACACTAAAATTTCATAAATTATTCGAATGTATATTTAAATTATAAAATGATTAACATAACTATTTAATGAAAAATTTAAATAAAAATAATACTAAAAAAAGAATCAAAATATTACATTTTCCGGAAAATTAAATTATAAATAAGATAATAGCTTTCAGATTTATAGAATATAAAATTTTATAATATATATATATATATATATATATATATATATATATATATATATATATATATATATATATATATATATATATATGTGTGTGTGTGTGTGTTAAATATTTTAATGACTGTAGAAATGTTATATATGTAAGAACTTAAATACATACCAAAATTAAAATGTCAACTAATCAATTGAGGAATACACGTAATCAGTTGAACTTCAACTAAGCAATTTGGAGATATGACATAGACATTTGCCACATTTCTTCTTTAGATGGCATAAATTCTCTTTTTATATTACTAGTAATCGAACCCGTGCGTTGCACGGGGTTACATATTTCAATGAAATCATACAACAACACAGTTATTAAATCAGAGTAATAAACTACAAATTGTCATAAATAAAATGCACATTTGGTGCTTTACACTTAAAAATCTCTGCTTAAAAAAAACACTTAAAAATCTCATTTTAACCGCTTAGAAAATACGTGCACTTCACCATTACCCAAAACATTACATAAGTTAACAATTCCCAATAGCATCATATATGAGTTCAAATAACACAAAAAAATTATTGAAAGAAAAAATAATCGAACCCGTGCGTTGCACGGGGTTACATATTTCAATGAAATCATACAACAACACAGTTATTAAATCAGAGTAATAAACTACAAATTGTCATAAATAAAATGCACATTTGGTGCTTTACACTTAAACATCTCTGCTAAAAAAACACACTTAAAAATCTCATTTTAACCGCTTAGAAAATACGTGCACTTCACCATTACCCAAAACATTACATAGGTTAACAATTCCCAATAGCATCATATATGAGTTCAAATAACACAAAAAAATTATTGAAAGAAAAAATACAAAACAAAATTACGGAAAACAGTGTGTCATACATAAGAATACATCTTCACGTTTGATATTGTGTGTCAATTTGAACTGAAAGGCAATGCATTTATTTTAATGATATTACTTTACATCTTCACGCTCTGCAAAACAATAAGAATACATTATGCATAGTTGAATATAAGTCTTACATAAGAAGTAATGTGAATATTGTAAATAAAATATTACTTTAAATTTTAAAATACTACTTTATAAACAACATTTGTTGTATTTTTTGAAGTATTTCCTTCCTTGTCAACTATAAGTATGTTCAAACATTTTCGACTGGTAACCCTCGAAATAACTACGTACAGTTGTTCGTGAGAGAAAACAGTTTTTTTCAAGATATGGACCATTTTGGAGAGATTGACCTTGGCTTTTATTTATTGTCAGAGCAAAGGAAAGAACAATGGGAAACCGCCTCCTCTGAAAGTGAAACGGAATTCTACTATCTGATGGTGACAATCTTGGAATAAAGTTGTTATGTCCGACATTAGAGCCTGATATTATTTTCGTTTTCCGAACGCGATTTCCCAATCCAGTAACGGTCAATCTTGTACCATTACACAACCCATTGGACTGGTTTATATTCATCAACAACATAATATGAACACCTCTCTTCAGCATTAATTCATGATTTGACTGACCTGAAAATGTAATAATATTCAAAACTCTGGAGTATGAATGTCATGATGTGAGTCTAACAATCTCATTCGCCGTACATGGACTATCGAAACTAAGATAGACTATTTCATCTTTCGGAACCAAAGACAACATGGAATCTTTAACCTTCTCAATGATTTCTTGTGTGGGTACTAATATAACTCGTTGTTGTAAGTATTCAAAATCCATGATATTAGCGAGCAAATTTGGATACGCTTCTTCAGCAATAGACGTTAACTGGTTACCTAATGATTTTCTGAGCAAATCTTCAGGTATCTCAATGGCCATAACCCCATCATTATCGTCGCTATTAGTACTATCACCTATACTTACCACCCAATTTGAGAAGTTCTTCAATTCCTCGCAATTAGAACTTATTGAAGAAAGCCTCATATTTTTTGTTAATGTTAACACTTCACAATGCCACCACAAATGTGAGGAATTTATGCTCGCCGACACAACTTGTTGTCTTGTTCCCTTTGGCACAACATGCAATATTTGTCTGAAATCACCTCAAACAACAATTGTTTTGCCACCAAAGGGTTTGTTCTCATTTCAGGATCAGACTGCCTTAGGATATCCTTCAAAGATTGATGTACGACCTCAAAACAATGTTTGTGAATCATTGGAGCTTCATCCCAAATGATGAGTTTCGTTTTCGTTATCAACTCCGCCAAAGGGGACTCACGTGCAATGTTGTAAGTAGATTCTTTATGAACATTAAAAGGAATGACAAACCTCGAGTGTGTTGTTCTTCCACCAGGAATGAGTACAAATGTTATCTCACTCGGAGCGACTATGAGTACTATTCACCTTTTGACCTTAAAGCTACTGAAAGCGTTCTCCAAATATAGGTCTTACCAGTACCTCTGTAACCATAAACGAAAAATAAACCACCACACCTCTCATTTACACGAACCATAATCCTATCATAGATAACCCTTTGTTCGTCACTAAGACTTGACAATAACTCTGAATGTTTGGCAATAAATGCACTTCTATCATAATTAAATTCATCATAGATACGTCTATTTAGAACTTATGGGAGAGGAGACATGTTTGGAAACGGCATTGTTGGAAAATCAGCTAAACTTTTATTACTACATTGCAGTTTTTCTTCAATTTCCATTAGGGAAAAAAATTTCAAAGCATCTTCATCAAGCTGCAAGTCTGAGATATAAAAAATAATTTATTAAATTAGTAACAATGCAGAAAATAGTAAATGATAGACAAAAGAAATTTTGTATTAAATTTACAAAATACTTGAAAATATATGAGAAACTACCTTTACGTTGGAAATAGTTCTTCGCGTGCGCAAGATATCATCACTCAAAAAATGCCATGTTTTATCCCAAACATTTTCAGGTCGTGCCATTGATTCGACAATAGAAGAGTTGTGAACATATTTCGTAGGAATTTAGCAAACTACCAGTCACTTGCTTCTTCAATATCATCTATGTACTCCTTATTATCATCTAACAAACCAATTGCATAGCAAACATCTCTAAACGTAGGATAAACCACATTATTGATGGTTCTTAACTCAATATAAGAAGAAGGTTCTCTAACTATATTGAGTAAGATACTCAAATAATATAATTCACCACTTACTGGGGCTACGTATAATAATGAATTATTCTAACAAAAACTCCTTTCTTTCTGGGAGTCCACGCATGTAGAGGCTGTTTACAGACAAATTTCGCTGGGAATTATGCATAGTTTAGACCCTTTGCCTTAGTATATGTAGAATTTGCATCCATCCATGCTAAAAACTTTGATTGTTGTATGTGTAGCCTCTCAATGACCGATTCAGGAGGTTCATCACCATAAAAAAATACTACTTGTTCATTGGGCAAGTGAATAGGCAGGTGTTGCACTACGGGTTCTCTGGAATGAATATCAAATGAAAATATTCGCCACATTGCTTCACATGGTGATAAGTATCTGCAATCAACGTACATCTTGATCTCTTCGTAATTTTCTGATTCTGAGTCGCCAGCTCTTGTTCCATCAAAAGTTGCAGTAACACGATCATGACCTTTGTTGATGTACTTGAATCAATTAGTTGTTTTATTTATTTTCTAATAATTGCTATCATCAACTAATATATATCTAAAAACATTACAGATCATGACATAAAGTAATCTTGTAACCGTCAAACACTAACATATTAGAATAACAGTTTAATTTTCGGAGAAAATTAGAGAAAACCCCCATCTAGGAATTATAGTTAAGGAAACACCCCCTCCAAAAAATAATTTGAGAAAACCCCGTTAGCTAATATTTCACTCAAATGTTATTTTAATAATTCACAAACCACCCTTATTGATATTAAATCTCATTTTCACGTTTTAGAACTCAAACCCATTTTATTTGCCCTTTTTCTCTTCTCATTTTCTCATCTTCTCTTCTTGACTGAAATTTCCACGGCGGCGGCCTCCTGCTAGGGAGGATTGTGATGGGTCTACTGATGGTGGCGCATGTGTGCATGGTCCTGATGGTAGTGTAGTTGTGGCGGTGGTTTTGGGTGGAGGATTGCGATGGGTCTGCTGGCGGCGGCGTATGTGTGCATAGTGCTAATGGTAATGATGGTTGTGGCGGCGGTGGTTTTGGCTGGAAGATTGCCATGGGTCTGTTGGCGGCGGCGTATGTGTGCGTGGCGCTGATGGTAATGATGGTTGTGGCGGCGGTGGTTTTAGTTGGAAGAGTGCGATGGGTCTGCTGGCGGCGGCATATATGTGGGTGGTAGTGATGGTTGTGGCGGCGATTTTGGATGGTGGGTTGGTGGGAGCGTGGCAAATGAGCATGTTTCTGTGAGAGAGTTTGCAGTTTGACTACACACATGCCCATCCAACTGTTGTGTTTTCATTTGGGTATAATAATGAAGGTGTACCAGTTGGCCACACTTTGTATGTTTCTATGGTTCTTCTCTGATGCTCTTATCTTTTGCTATGTATGTCAGTTGACTGCTGAATTGTTGTCGGTTGGAGGAGAGTTAGTGGCCAAAATCGAGTCATCGGCGAACTCGAACATTTCTGAGCAATTCTAGAGTTTCTTTTGGGTACATTGAACGGAGGACGGTGATGGTGGAGAAATTTATTCTCGTTAGGGATTGGTTGAATAGTGTGATGTGGCGGCGTTATGGTGACGATGAGGAGACACATTTAGGGTTTTTCGATGGATCAGGCGGAGGACGACGCGTGTAGAGAAATTCGCGCAGGCTGGAACGTTCATCGACTACGTACATGTTAATAGTCGATTAAGCTAATCGACTATGCTCTGATAGTCGATTAAGGTTAATCGATTACAATTTTTATTTTATTTTTCGGTTTTTTTTTATTGATTCCAATTGTATGAATCAATTATAATGTTTGTATATTTTTTTTTGTAAAATATAGTTAAATTTTCATTTTTTTGTTTATTGATTCCAATTGTATGAATCAATTATAATGTTTGTATATATTTTTTTTTAAAATATAGTTAATTTTTTCATTTTTTTTAATTTATCAAAGAGTCCCACATTTTTAAGAGGAATAATAATGTAGTAAAGTACATTAATCTATGTGTTTAATCTAACATTGTGATAATACGGTTTTACTAAAATAAACGTGAACAGTTTTTAATATTCCCTATAATAATAAAAACATGCACACTAATAAATCTCGTACAAAGTGAATATAATATTCTTAAGAATTACTAACGCTCGATTGGCAATAGAACCACAACTCATTATTTATTTATATAAAATAAAGAGACACGATTCATTATCTTTTGATAATTTATTCGGACAAAATTCATGGTTTACTCCCAAAATTCCTATAAAAGTGAACCAAAAAAATAAAAAGATTAGCCATATTTGTACAAAAAGAAAGTGAAAAACCAAACAGAATAGATCTATAAAAACAAAATACAAATATTTATATTATCAAAATATCATCAATATATAAGTCCGCTTGGGATAGAATACATAGCATAACAAAGAACGATTTAAACTAACTGATAGAGAAACAAAAAGGAACATAATCTTATATATTAAAATATTACTTGATAATGAAAGACTTAAATTTGATCATCAATAACACGGTTTTTAATTTATATCTTTTTTTTTTCTATTGGATTTATATATACTCTAGCAATTTAGCAACACGGTTTTATAATCATCGAAACTATATTACTGAGAGATCAACAAATATTAAACTTCAACATATTAGAATCGTATATAAAAGTAAAAACAATACAAACGACATATGTAATAGTTTTAAAACATCAAAATTGCATTAATTAAACTTTAAAATTGCATTAATTAAAATTTTTACATCGGAGATCAGATATTACAATAAGAAAACACACTTGAAATGCATGACAACATTTGTTTTAATGAGAAAAAAATGTATAAAAAAGAGCAAATCTAACTACGCAAATTTTACCGACCCAACTCCAACTGAGATTATCAAACTCAAGCCTGTATTAATCCGCCACCATTGCTTGTACACATTCTCGATGCATTGTGGTGAGATTACAATGCAGAACGTTACACAATTGTTGTGCCTCCAATGTTAACAAACGGTGACCCCTGAAGACATAAAACGTAATGAGTTTACAAAATAAAAAAAAAAATGGCATAATAAGTTTATGAAAACCAAAAAATCATGGTGAACCCAACAATCAAAGAGATGAACATTATGTGAATGCATATATGGATGACATACGGGGAGTCATTGCGAACGAAAATTATGCCCGGATTGTACAAAAAAATGAAAATCGTTAGCAATTATTATGGCTGTGAAATTTAAACATATGATATAAAATAAATCTACATAAATAATTGTATTGTTTATCTGTAGAAAACAATTACGTACGTTGAAAAATGTTGGTGAAGAAGAAGAGGACGAAAAAAAATTAAATGAGCAAGAAGACGACGAACAAAAAATTAAATGAGCAAGAAGACGACGAAGAAAAAACATTGTGTTTTTTGATGGAGTTCTCCATGAGTTTAAATAGACTAAAATGTGTACGGGAGTTGTGATCATATTACAATGAGGAGTTAGTGGGTGGTTAAAGTGAAGAAGGAAAATAAATTTTTTTTTTTTAAAATACAAACATGTAGGAAATATAGGGAATTAAGATCGTGATTTTTGAATCCTTTAACTTTCTTTGTTTTTCATTATTTAATTTATTTATCATGTAGTTATTCAGTTTATTGATAACCATGAAATAAGGAAGCTTAACTTTTGATATATTCATCGTGTGTTCATTTTGTACAAATTGGAGGGATTTTTTATTTTTTTTCTCTTATTGAGGAAACCGTATGAAAAGAACTGCTAGGATAGGAATTGTCGAAAATATCCCTAGGTTTAGGTCTAGGGTTGTAGGTCAAAATATCTTCTTTTTATATATAAGATATATAGATGGTAAATACACTTTTATTTACAATATAATAAAAATAAACAAATTTATGATCCAAATTTATTGAAATAAAATTATAGAAACTAATATAACGTGCAAATTAATAATAATGTATGTACATATGAACAAAATAGTTAAAATTAAGCATTATTAATGGACACAAATATTAATATTGTTACAAAAATATGTAAACGCTAAATAATCTATTACATGCTCATTCAAGTTCATTAACCTCAATTTATTTTTCATCGAAACCAAGCTTACAATCATCTCACGTATAATCAAAAGATGGAAATGCATAACTATTTTTTTCTAAATCTATCCTTCAAATATACACGGATCATATTTATGTGTGCTATACAACGTCGCAGGGCTTCTCTATTGCTAATGTCGCCGCGTATAACACAAACGATGATATCAAAACAAAAAAAACAAAAAAAAAAAGAAAAGAAAAACAAACATAAGTTAGATTGTTATATGTATACATACATAATAAATGAATAACATCATAAATATTCAACGACAAATAAATTCTTCAAGCGAACACATCGATAAATACTAATTGCATTATGAATTTACAAAACAAAAGAAAAAAAAACAGTTTTAGATGAGGACCTTAGTTTAGCATATGATTATAACAAAATATGTAGATGAAGAGAGAGATGAATGAGTTGGGGTTGAGATTGGGGGTATTTATACTTCATTTTCACACACTAAATAAGTAAATAAAATGAATTTAAGGAAGTCATATATTGTTTATATTAGTTAATGTATATATATAAATGCATATATACTAAAACATGGGTTTTATCTATCCTACACCCGGTGAAGGTTACCCCGGCTGATTTTTTACCGTTGATCTACACACACCAATGTGGGTGTGTGTGTGTTTGTGTGTATATGAATGGTAAAGATCTACCCGGTGTATTTCACCCGGTGTAGGATCTCAAAAGCCACATGTATACATATATATATTTCACCATAATTGGACGTAATTAAAATAAATGCAAATTAATTTCATAAAATAAAAAATAGACATGATTGACAACAAATCCGGTGATTGATTTTATTTGATGCAAATTCAAATAACTTATTAATAATTAATAATTGAAAGTCAAACTGTACATAAATTAAAATTAATTATAGTGATATTATTTTCATAAGTTATCAATATATAATAGATATGATATATATATATATATATATATATATATATATATATATATATATATATATATATATGTGTGTGTGTGTAAATATAAACGATTTGGATAATAAATGCATATCCGAATTTTAATAAAAACCAAAATATATGAAATATACATAATATTTTTTTTTATCTCTTTTCTTTTTTCGTATTATGGTAATAAAAATATAAATTTCATAATATATTAAACAACAAATTAATTAAATTTAAAATTTTAAACATCCACGTCCATAAATATACTATATTGCAAAAGGAAATAAAATAAATCCAAATTAATATGATTGATATAATGTATATCAATCGATGATATAGTTTATATATAATTATT
>NW_012193936.1:0-13033 GCF_000504015.1 Erythranthe guttata | reverse complement strand
AAAAAATTATGAAATATATATTAATTTATTAATATATTCATTTTATACATATATCCTAATTTTTTTATTGAATGGATATTCGAATATTCTAAAATATTGAAAATTCTAAAAAAAAAACAATTGTATTCCTTTATTTTAATATTTAAATATTAAAAAAAATATTTTTTTCTGAAAATTATTTGAATATTCGTAAAAAAATTGAGTATCATAGATTTTTTCAGTAAATGTATTTTGAAATACTGAAAATATAAATAAGATTTTTTATTTCGAATTTATAAAATATTAACTTTGAATAATATATATATATACATGTGGTAATTGTTTAAATGAGTGTATAAATGTTAAATATATAGGAAATAACTTAAATACATGCCAAAATAAAATTGACAAGTCACCAATTGAAGAATCCACCTCATCAATTGAACTCTAATTAAGCAATTTTGATAAATGACATCATCATTTGCCACATATCAATCATTGAGGGCGCATATCTTCTTTTTATATCATATATAGATTGTCTATTAAGCGGCTAAATAAGTGCAATCAAATAGTGTCTTAAACTACTTTTTTTTTTTTAATGTTTCACTAATTACAGAACCAATGTTGTTAATTAGCAAATCGAATCGATAATTTTTTTTGTTAAATTTATAAATCGTAAATCGTAACGAATCGTAGATCAAAGAGCTTAAATATTTTTTTATAAAAAAATAATAGAAATGGGAAGCTATAGAATTATAATTTGATGATAAAATTATAACATAAAATAGATGATGAAAATATTCAAGATTACATATCTTGTCAAATATGACATTGTTTTGACAAACTAATTGGGGTTGGTGCAATCGTTAGTTGGCAAGAAATCAACCTTTTGATTCTCAAGATCAATTCCAATCAGATAATTAATCATCTGTGAATTTCCAAAAACCAACAAATCAGTTGAATAACTTGGCAAAATAGCCAAACAAACCACTCCTTTATTCGCCTCCACAAAGATGCCCTCCGGCGACAAGACCAAGTCAACGCCCCCTCTAAAATGTGACGTTATTGTCGGAGAATTGAATTTTCCGTTTACGGGTTTTTCGTAGCATACTTCGAAGCCTCCTTCTGGATTAGCCGTAGGAGTACCATTTAGTGCTTTCTCCAATGCAAATAGGAATTTAAAATAAAATTGATCCGACAAGAACGTATATGTGCTGCCGGTGTCGATAAACATATTCCCCTCTTCCACCGTTACTGTTTTTTTGGATTTGAACGACAACTTGTTATTTCCGATACTAATTCCATCGAAAGTAACATAGTGGAATGTATCATGCTCCCTCTTCACTAAGGGTGTTGACATTACTTTAGGCCCCGAAACAACTGCGTTGCTCCCGAAATTTATCTTGCTCGACACGTTGGAATTAGGAGGCGGCAAACAATAAGAGATTTTGGCGTCGATTGAATAATATTTCTTTAACTGTCTGATTATCGAAACCGGCCCCCCACCGAGGCCGACTATCCCAGAGGATGTTCCGAGATTATCACCATAGTTGTGGTGACCACAGCCAAACGCGACTTTAGGAAACGACAAATTTTGATCGAACGTCAATGTTTCCGTCGCTAGGTCTCCGGAGGTGTAGGACCCACCGGCATAAGTTAATTCGTAATGACAGCCATCAGTTGCATTGTCGCAAGACGGATGCTCGTACCTCAACGATTGGCATTCTTGGGATTTGCACGAAACGGTGTCGTACGTTTTGCTCTTTTTGGGGTCGAAAATCGGGGTTTTTTGCTTGTAGCAATCGGAGCAAGGTGCGCACTGCGTCCACGTCAGATCGCTGCCCGTGTCGGCAATTCCTAATAAATCAATTGGTGGATTCCCCAATTGAATTTTCATGAGGTAGTAGCCCGAAACAGGGGCGAGAGATGCCTCGGGTGCTGGTGACGTCAGCGATGACGATTTCAAATCGTTTGACCGAATCGAACGATGACGTAAGAGAGAGTGACGGAGTGAGTCTGTGACACGCTGGAATCGGGTCAACGAGGGATCGTAGAAAGGGGAAAGAGGAGAATCTACATGGATCAAATCAGCAGTTATTCCACCACCAACATTATCAATTTTGTTATTCTTACTAGTAATTGTATCACTCAAAGAAATCAAACAAAATATCAAAATTAATAATAATTTTGATAATTTTGTGGGCAGCAGAAGAAATATATTATTATGCCACAAGGGTTTCACATACAATGCCATGAATTTGACCGGTGTTGATTTATGCACAGCAGCATCTTATTATACTGCAATATATATATATATATATATATATATATATATATATATATATATATATATATATATATATATATATATATATATATATATATATATATATATACACACACACGAAAATCAAAAATAATAAAATTGGAGTGCGTTGACTTGTTACGTGTTTCCATAGATGTAAATAGAAAACATGTTCATATTAATTATAAATGCAAGAGCGAGTTAATTAATTAAAAATGAGTGTGTCCGCTCAGATCACTCTGCTGTGTATTTTTATATATGCAAGATCGAGTTAATTAATTAAAATAGGAAACATGTTGCATATATATATATATATATATATATATATATATATATATATATATATATATATATATATATATATATATATATGCATGATCTTTCAACTGGCTCTATTCATTAGATGTTTACAATATACGGAAAGATTTCAAAAAATCAAAATCAAAATTAATTAATTAAATATCATTATGAAGATGTATTTGACTTATATAGATAGTAAATTCATAATTGTACGTTACGTGTTTTCATATATATAGTAGTAGCAAGATAATGTATATATTACAAATAAACACAAACCCTTTCTAAATTGAATGAATCCAATCATTCTGCCATTTTAATCTGATTTGCACATATCACTCGATCTGTGATTACATATATTCAAATTCAAGGCCGGTGAATCGCATATAACTTTAAGGAGGACTTAAATGCGGATAATTGCAGTTTTGATCCCTATCTTATACATTTGTTTTGAACAACTAAAACAATATTTCCGAAATTATAATATTTCCGAAACAATATTTTTTTTCAGGATAATTATATTTTTTGTCCCTATATTATATACAAAATTGATTTAGTCTTTATATTTTTCTTGGGACGATTTTAGTCCTCGAACTAACCAATTTTTAACAATTTTGGTTTGCTGTTTGATTTTGGTGTTAAATTGGATGAAAATATCACGTGTTTTGTACGTAATAATGCTGAAAGAACATCTTTAGACCCCTTCTCTAACTATATTTTTTAATTAGCCCAAATTTTACTTTGTTGTTACAAATTTGTCCAAAAAGTGAACTTTATAATTGAATTTGTAATTTTTTTTCTCACATGCTCCTTCTTCCCAATGTCAGTCTTCTTCCTCTTCTTCTTCTTTTTGTTTTTTTTATTCAATATCTGTAAATATTCAGATAAAGACGAAAGAAATAGAGATTATTTCTTGTTCTTGCCTGGTCCAAAAAGCACAATAAAAATTGAAAAAATTATCTTTATTTTGTAAACAAAATCTGGACACCACTACAGGAGTTCTGCCATGTGCGGCGGTAATTTATTGAACCCATTGGGTGTCGGTGATGGTGGTTTCTATGTGGTTATGGCGAAGGATATGTAGTCTTCGTAAGTTGTGCGGTTACCGACGTCGCCGATTTCAAGACCGATTTCATTGTATGCGGCTATGCGCAACTAAAAACATTTTTTCTTAAATGACAATATATGTTTAATTCTCTTTTAAATATTTTTTATTTTATTTTTAATACTTTCTAAATAAATAATATTTATAAATTTTAAAACAATATAATTATCTAACAAAATTTGGTATAATCAAATTAATTATAGTGTTTTGGATTAAAAATATAAAATTAAGAAATAAATAGTATTTGTGAATAAATATAATGTAAATTGCTAAAACCCCTCATAGGGTATTTTTGTCATTCACCTCTTCAGTAGATTTATTCGAATTTTATTTTATTTGGACGAAATTGTAAGAATAATGTGGTATTGGGGCTAAATAAATAATATATGTAAAAATGGGGGTTGAAGTTCATTGTCACGTGCTCCAGACGTGTTTTTTCCATCCAAATTAACTCTAAAATTAAACGGCAGATTGAAAGTATAAGAAAATATTTATATGAGGACTAAAATCGTGACAAGAAGAATATAAGGACTAAAATCAATTTTGGTGTATAATATAGAACCACAAGTGCAATTATCCTTATTTTTGTCATTCACATTTTTAGCTGGTTTATCGAAATTAATTTTATTTGGACGAAATTGTACAAATGAAGTGATATTGGGACTAAATAAACAATATATATAAAAAGAAGGGGTAGATGTGCATTGCACGTGATTTTTTCGTCCAAACTAACAGCAGTTTCACACGGTCGACGAAAATTGTAAAAAAAAATGGTTACTTGAGGATCAATTTCGTGTCAGGAAAAATTGAAGGATCGAACAAATGTGTATAATATATGGTCCACAACTGTAATTATCCCACTTAAATGCACATATATCCAAACCAAAAATAGTTTCGCAAATAAACATATCCCATTTTCTATTTCCAAAATACCCCTGATTATATAATTTTAAATTTAAATCATTTTCATCCATTAAAAAATATATCACGTTCACCACCTTTTACATGGACATGGGATCGTCGATGTCGTGCCCACATTTTAGCGGCATTGCCCCCTTGATAAAGAAAGCACATCCCACTAGGGTGGTCGGAGAGAGAAGCCCGTTTCAGAGAACCATAATTTTCCGGTGAGCTGCTCACCTACTTGGACTCTGCCGACGAGCTCCAACACATCTCCATTCTTTGAATTCATGTGAAGCTCCTTTGTCTTCCGTCGGGTTTCAGACGGCGAAAGATTATTTCTTTTCAAAGGTGATGGAATTGTTTTACCCCAAGGGGGAGAAAAAAGATGATCAGAATTTTAAGATTTTCAAAATTGTTATTTGGTTCTTTGAATTTGAATTATTTATAAATATGTCAAATTTAACATACATCTATGTATAAGAGGGTGTTTGTATCATTTTACCCCACAATTTACAAAAAGAACCGCGCGCGCGAGTACACGCGCAGCTCTAAGGGACTTTTTTGCCCCTGGCTTTTAATCAAAGGGGAGTTTTTGCTAATTTTTGTAACATAGAAATTTTTTAGCAATTGAGAATTACACAGGGATATTTTTGTAACATAGGAATATTTTTGTAAATTGGGGAATTTTTTGTAACATAGGAATATTTTTGTAAAAAAATATTCTTTGATTAGTTTTTGTAAGTCATTCGAAAGATTTATTGATGTGATAAGTTTCTTGCTTTGTAAATCGTTGAACATAACTGTCTATATGTGAGTTTTTTGTTTGATGTTTGCTAGAATTTGAATTGTATGTCTGTCAATTTTTCAGATTGTTTCTCCGAATGTGATTCATAAGAGGCAAATGCGCTCATGACGAGCGACATCATGTTTTCAAGAAAAAAAAGAAATTTTTGAATGTGACCGGTAAGAGGCAAATATGACGTCCATAACTTTGTTTTTTACATTTACAATTCATATGGACTTCGATCTCTCTTTATTACTCCCTCTCTCTCGAGCATGGTTCGCCGGCACAGAACAGTCGGTTGTCGCGGACACTGCCGTTCCAGTTCCATTACCACGTCGCGGTTCCGTCGCGGCCGGAACAGATTTTTTTAATTAAAATCCTAAAAAATATATTTTATTTCAAATATATTTTTAATACCAACATTACAATAAAATAATATGTTAAAATTATTAAAAATTATAAAAAAAAATATTACAACAACCTTGCATTAACATTATAAAATACATGCAATATTTATATTTATGATCTGTAGTAAAACATATTATGTGACGAATTAATTTTAAATTAAAATAATTATATTTAAGTAACAGAATATTGAAAACAAAAAAAGTTAAATAAAATTTTCATTTTATATATATATTAAAATTTTCTATATTTATTTATTATTTCTATTTTGATATTTATTTTCCATTTTTGAAGAATCATAGTCTTCAATTTTATTTGTTATTTTTTGTAAAAATAATATATGTATGATTGCTATTTTCCTTTCCTTAAATACATAAATTATAGTCATGTTTTAGTTATTACTACTTTCTCCTATTAATAGGAAATTAGAGGGATTATAGAGATTAGTGGGGTCTCTTTTTTAATTTAAATTCTTTTTTTAAAATTTAAAAAATAATTTAAACTCTTCTTTTACCAAATATCCGTTCCCAATTTTCCCTTTTCTTTTTTTTTTTCAAATTTTCTTCCGTCAAGGGTCTCGTTCTTACCAAAAAAAAAAATTTATTATTATTTTTCCGTTCCGGAACCGTTGCGGTGCCGTTTCCCGGCTAAGTCTCGGCCGTAACGGTGGTCCGCTGCGTCGGGGAGGGCAGAACAGTTTTGTTAGGGAATCCGGAACGGCGGTCACCGTTCCCGTTCTGGGACGGCCGTTCCGGCCGTTCCGGCGAACCCTGCTCTCGAGAAAATTTCCTTAGGTATTCTGAAAAACTCTCTTCTCGAATTGTTGGAGGTGACTGCATTAAATTATTCTTCTTGGATTGTTACGTTTTTTCATGAATGTTTATCTACATTTTTGTTTTCATGTGCTGCCATCTGGAGCGTACTTCACGGGCTGCCATCGAGTTCCCCGCATGACTGGTTACGATGGACCTGGCGATGATAGATTGGTACGTATTTAAGTTTGATTATTTTTAATGAACCATATGAGAAGTTGGCTATCAGCTTTTCTAGACCCATTAGCATGCATTATTAGTCTTTCGTCTTCCCTTATATATATCTTTTTTTCTCTTCCTTTTGATTTTTCATAGCCATTTTGTTAAACAACAAAAGGAAAAAAAAAATCATCTCTAAAGAACTTCTCTGCAATACAAGAAACTTGATAAAGATGACAATGTATGCTTTGAAATCTTCGATCTTTTTTAGTTTTTATTTCATTATATTTGGTAATTTTTCTTCTTAATCATTTTCTTCAGATGAAAGAGTTGATCATCTTAATCACTTGGACAACTGGGTCAACTCGGGGCAGAGACATGTTAATATTTCATGAAGACAATACTTAGTAGTTCTTCTCCTAGCATGATAGTAAACGAATTGCTAATCTTATATATACTAATTAATAACTCTTTTCTTGACAAGGTAGTTGAACCCATAGACATAAAGCTCAAGGTATGCCCCATATATAGGGCTATATTCTGAATAATAAAAAAATCAGGACTTTATTGTTTTTGGTTTATTTGTTCGCTCCGATCTGCAACGAAATTCAATGAGGAGAAGCCACTTTTTCGAAGAATCCTGAAACTCCTTCTATGGCACTAAAATGTGTGTGAATATTTGTACATATATTACTCTGCGCACTTATTGTGTAAATCATTATGCAAGTTCAACAAAGATGTCAACAACTTACAATATATCCCGTCCCATAATCTTCTATTTATTGAAGGTAAGATTGTGTCTTTCATATGGTTTACTGCCCCATTATATAACTGAAAATAAATTCTGAAATTTAGAGTTGATAGTAACGGTTAAAGATTAAAGATCTTAAGGCCATTATTGTTCTGCTCTGAATGTCATGCAATCAATTTGGTCGGTGTTTAAAAACATAACATTCTTCAGAAAATGACCTGCTGGTTTTGGCTTGATCTTTAACTACTTGGTTGACAATGCTAAGAAATTCAAGCAAAGATACTGGCTAAACAATATTGCTCTTGATACAAATATCGACAAGTTCGTAAATTAGATATGAATGAAGGAAGAAAAAAACTGTGAAGATCTGTGGTTTTAACAAGGCAAAAGCTGGTGATGCTGCCCAAGGCTGGAAAGAAGAAGCAAATAATATTTTTAGAGTTGTTTTTTTCCTTTTTCGTTTCTTTTTGTTTCATTTTGCAATTTTAATGATTATCAATGATATTATCATCGTATATAGATTAACTATTCAAGTTAAGAAAATGATTTTATCTGATTTTAGTTTATTAAGTTATATACTTCTTTTATCATTTTTTGCTTTCTTAATCTATATTTATTTGTTTATGTTTACTCTAGATTTATATTTTATTGTTTTTGTGTACTCATATTCTCTCATGTTTTACTAATCTGTTGGATAGCGGTCGAACATGAGTTATACTATTCAAGGCTTGAAAAAAAATATTAGGAGATTAAATTTGTCCAAATATTTCCGATTGTAACATTTTATTCAAGTATCTTTGAAATATTTTCTCTTAAGAAAATATATAATTATCAATGCAATTATATTCCCAAAATGAATAGTGTATGTTTAACTCAATTTTATTGATAAAATAATTATATGCCTCATAATTGAAATTAGTGGGAATTTTTACTTTCGTAATAATTCTTCGATTTCGTAATTAATCTCATGCATCATCTTCTTTGTGGCTTTTGAGCTGCTATTATTGTAGCAGTTATTTTTTAAAATGTCATCCATCTCATGATCGTTTATCTACCATTACAGTCTCTTCCTAATAGTTAATTAACAATCCTTCACATTTTTCCCCCTTTCCTATTTTCTTTCTTTTTTTTTTCCAGCCCATTTTATATTGAAACGGCGTCGTCCTTTTGTTCTCCTCCAATCCCAAGACAGTTTTCTTTTCTTTTCGTTTAATTCTTGAAGCAGCTCGATTCCAAAATTCCTCCGTGTAGCCCCGTTTTATCAAATTTCTTTTCCCTTTTCTTATATCCAATTCTCGCCACTTTTACTGTGAAACGGCGTCGTATCATCATTACATCACTGTGCTCTCGTTTTCTTTTTTTCCAAAAAAATTCGCTGCCCTTCGCCGCAATCGACGACTTCTCCCCTGTAATTTTCTCTCCAGCTGTTGCACGCTGCTGCACATGCCTACAATTGCTGAGTCTGACCGTCGCCTTCCGCCGCCTCCTCGTACGCCGTCGTCGCTTCGTTCGATGACCGCCGACGCCGCTTCATTCGATGCCCACCGCCCAGGGTTCGCCGGAACGGCCGTCCCGGAACGGGAACGGTGCCCGCCGTTCCGGAATCCTTAACAAAACTGTTCTGCCCTCCCCGACGCAGCAGACCACCGTTACGGCCGAGACTTAGCCGAGAAACGGCCCCGGAACGGTTCCGGAACGGCTCCGGACCGAAAAAATAATAAAAAAAAAAAGAAAAAAATTGGGAAGAACGAGACCCTTGACGGAAGAAAACTGAAAAAAAAAAAAAAAAAAAAGAAAATTGAGAACGGATAATTGGTAAAAGAAGAGTGTAAATCTATATAATATATAAAAGTTGAATTGCATAGCTAATTGATTGACATTTGGCAATTTCAATTGATGACATGTCTTCAATTTCATCCCAAGTGGCGAATTGGTTGGTCGAAATAAATCATCAAAAAACATGTCATCATTTTCCAAAATTAAAGATAGTTAAATATGTTTAATTATTTTATTAATATATTTATATCCTACCATATATAAAATGCTCTAAATATATCAACTTTTTTGGAAACCCTAAATAAATTTATTTTTGAATTTAATTTTATAAATAATTTAATTTTAATTTAGTTAAATTCGATTTAAAATCTTCTCTTATTATAATTGGATGATTGGTGGTGTTACGAATTTTTTTAATTTTAATTCATAAACTTTGATTTATATTAAAACAAATATTGTAGAATAAATTATTTGATATTATACATTTTACATGAACATGACTAGAGAATATGTATTTTTTTTACTAATTTACTATTATATATTAGAGTAAACTGCAAATACTACCCCTGTGTTATCTCGAAATAGCGAAAACCCCCCTGTGATAAATAAACTAGCAAAAACCCCCCTGTGAAATTTAGTCAAAGGCAGAATCCCCCCTAGCTGATTTTTTAGACTTGAAATGACAAAATTGTCCCTCAAAATGTATTTATATATATACATATTATATGTATATTTATTCTTTTTAATTTGTTTGTTTAGAAATAAAAAAAATAGTAAACAACTAAATTGATTATTTTTTAAATAAAATAATTAAAATATTTATAAAATATAAGAATTTATTAATTGCAAGACTCCGGGGATATTTGTGTCTTTTTATATCAAGTCAACCCTCAAATAGTTCCATAGGGGGGTTTTTGCTATTTAAATAATTTCACAGGGGAGGTTTTTGCTAGTTTATTTATCACAGGGGGATTTTTGCTATTTCGAGATTACACAGGGGTAGTTTTTGCAGTTTACTCTTATATATTAATATTATCTGTAAAAAAAGATAGATATGTGTTTGAATTTACTATCTTGCGAAAATTGACGCCATTTGTTATGCCATGTGTAGAGTAATGTACTCCCACTTATTTATCATATTGAAAATTATACTACATGAATTTCATGTTATTATTTAAATAATTATTTTTTTCTTCACTGAAGAATCCAGTGATAATAAATTTTACGATTGATTTAACTTTTTAAATTATATACTAATTAAAATACGAATTTTATCATGATTATACTAATAAATTGAATGACCTAAGCTAAGTTTAATCAATTGATAAAAAAACGAATTGATTTTATATATTTCAAAATATAATAATTCTAAATCTTTGGTATTAAATTCATTTTTATTTAATGGCTAACATTAATAATATCAATTGTTTTGTTTAAAATGTATAATGATCGTATATACTATATATTGTATTCCACTAATAAGGATTTCATTATGACTCTAATAAATATAATTATGGAAATATCTAGATCAACACTAACCCAAAAGTATCAAAATGAGTTTGCAAATATTTATGTGCTATTTAATATTTTATTTTGATATTTATATAAATGTATTTGCTCCAACCATAGGTATTAAATCGTTGTTAATTAAATATATCTAATTGCCACATGTTATTTTCTAAATGGACACTGAGGTGGTTGGATTCATAACTCATGTTTGATATTTTATTCACCATGATTGCATAATGTATTTTTACATTTGAAAGATGAAATATCAAAATACCTCATTTCATAAATCTAATGGAATTAAATATTATTATTTTGGAGAATAAAAATGGTGGTTAAATGTTTTGATAGCTCATTTAATAATCTCACTCGAAGTGCTCTTGCCGTATATAGTTTATATTAATAATTTACCTAATGTTTGTTTCCCTCTTACATCAACCGCTTATGGTATGATTTTTGAAGGAATTTTTTTATTACGTGAAATATTCCAATAATGCTTATTATACCCTGCACACACGACATTTCTTCATGGTACTTTTTAAATACAAAAATTACCCTCAGGTGAACTTTACACGAAATATTTATTCTTCTTAAATAACACTTTCACAATTTTGTATTATTACCATGACCACCCCTGAGGGTAATTTTTAAGTTTAAAAAGTATGATAAAAGAAATGTCCCGTCTGCAAGGGTAGACTCCATATTTTTTGGGATATTATATAGAATAAAAAAGATTCCGTACAAAAATCACACCATAAGGGGGTTGTGTAAGACATAGACAAACATAAGGGGAATTTTAGTAATCACCGATAAGTGGGGGTGTTTTCTGTAATTTAGTCTAAGTTCAGGAGGATTTTCATAATTTATCTTATTAACAATGATTATTGTTCTTTTACGTCTTAATGTTTGCTTATACCCTTATAATATTTAATATAATTTTAATGTCAATTTGATAATATAATTAAATATTAATTTCTAATATATTTAATATGTGTTTCTTATGGTTCAACTACCACACATAAGAAATTTGATATAAATGTTCGAGATTGAATAGAATTATTTTTTTTATACTAAATAATAGATCATTGCAAAAACAATTGTTGCAAAATTAGAATTTTTGATTATAATTATAATTATAATTATAATTATAATTCTTTGAATTAGTATTAGTATTAATACTAGAAATAGGATTCAAATTGTAATTATGATTAATATAATATTAGGATTATAATTAATATTAGTATTAGAATTATAATTAAGATTATGATTATGCTTAGTACGATAATTATAATTAGTGACATGTATTAGTATTAGAATTATGATTAGCATTAAGTTTGGGATTAGAATTATAATTAAGATTAGAATTAGAATTAACATTAGCATTAGCATTAACATTAGTATTATTAGTATTAAAATTATTAGGCTTATGATTAGTGTTAGGAATAGGATTATGATTAGGATTAGGATTAGAACTATGATCAGTGTTATGAATAGAATTAGGAATACGATAAGGATTTGGATAATATTAGAATTACAATCATAATTAGCATTAGCATAATAATTAGCATATCTAGATTACATTAGCATCAAAATTACTATTAGGCTATTAGCATTAACATTAACAATATTAACATATTAGTATTAGTAATAGTATTAATAATAGTATTAGTAGTAATATTAGTATTAGTAATAGTATTAGTATTGGTATTAGTATTATTATTAGTATTAGTATTAGTATTAGTATTAGTATTAGTATTAGTACAAATATTAGTAGTAACATAAGTATATGTATCAATATTATTATTGGTATCAGTATAAGTATCAGTATCAGTATCAGTACCACAATATCTATCAGTACCAGTATCAGTATCATTATTAGTATCGGTATCAGTATCAGTATCAATATCAATATCAGTATCAGTATCAGTATCTGTATCAGTATCGGTATCGGTATCGGTATCGGTATCGATATCAGTATCAATATATGTATATGTATCATTAGCATTAGATCATTAGCAATAAAATTAGTTTTAGCATTTATATTAGTATTAGTAATAGTAAGTATTATTACTAATATTAGTATTAATATCAGGATAAGTATCCGTATCAGTATTAGTATCAATATCAGTACCAGTATCAGTACCAGTATATGTATCAGTATCGATATCAGTTTCAGTATCAATATCAGTATGAGAATCAATATTAGTATCAATTTTAGTATCAGTATCAATATCAGTATCAGATCAGATCA
>NW_012193932.1:88756-113706 GCF_000504015.1 Erythranthe guttata | reverse complement strand
GCTTTGTTTATAAAATAAATATAGGGTAATTACGAGAAACCCCTGAATTAAGGTCAGATTACAAAAAAATCCCCTCATGTATTCGTAATTACAAGAAACCCCCTAAAGTTTGTTGCCATCTTACACAACCCCTCTTACAGTGTGAACTTTGATGGAATCTTTTTGATGCTATGGAATATCCCTCAACAAATACCGATTTTACCCTCAGGGGGTAAATGTAATAATATATTTCCGTTAACAACTCTAGTCAACTGTTTGTCAGAGGTTTTTTTTTTGTTGGTAATTTGGCCTTAGTTATGGGGGGTTTTCATAATTACCCTAAAATCAAAGTAGGGTGCTTTTGTTTTTTTTTATTCTGTGGTACTAAGTATGAGTGATTATTTTCTGGATATTGTAACCAAAGTTGGGGATGAGATGAATACGAGAAATATGTTCTCTTTCCCTCTCTCTCTCTCTCTTATCTTGTGTGCGCTCTCTCGTGTGTTGCAGGACAAGAAATAGACGAAAAGAATCAAGTGAAAGATTCGAAGTTACGAGAAAAAGACGGCCGCTTTATAAAGCTCAAGAATCCCAATTCAGGACCATCTAACGTTACCTCAAAAATGACAGTAGGAGAATCCGCCGAAGAGTACAAACCCGTTTCTCCAAAGATCACATCTTCTGTACTGGGAAAAAGAGTTAACGAAGACAGTAGTGCATACACAAGGAGTGGGAAAAGACATACCTCAGTGAAGCAAGCGGAGGATGAGTCCGTTTTTGGTGATTTAGTTGAAGAAAATAGTACAGTACCTACAATTTCACAGTCTTCGGTTAAAGATCGAAAGCCTAACTTGAAGTTCAAAATTCCCAAGACTTGTAATGAAGGAAACCAAAACGTCTCCAGTAGTTTGAATACAGTAAATCAAAGTCCACTGCCACTTGCTGGGAAAGATGAGCTAATCTACACAAGGGGTCAAAGGTCAAAACGAAAGAGACCAATCGGAGATCAAAATGAAGACAACGCAATCAAGGACTTTACGGATGCCAATTGGATACTGCAGAAGTTGGGAAAAGATGCTGCTGGGAAAAGAGTCGAAGTTCATCAGCCATCCGACAACACCTGGTGAGAATTTTGAACGTTTAATTCGCCTTTTTTTTTCTCTTTCGGGAACTTGAAATTTAAATTAAGTGTTATATTTGGATTTATTTATTTTTCAGGCATAGAGGAACGGTGATAGAAATCTCTGAGGGTACATCGGCTGTTTCGATCGCACTCGATGATGGAAATGCAAAGAGTTTTGAACTTGGGAAGCAAGGAATCCGTTTCGTCTCTCAGAAGCAAAAGCATTGGATTTTACTTCTTTTTCGGGGATTTTTAATCTTTCTCAATAGAAGCTCGTTTTTTGAAGCATGTAGTCGAAGAAGCTTCTAGAAGGTATCTGCGTAAGTCTGAAAATGTCGGGAAGTGATGGAGCTGCCGGCTTCGATTTCGTACAATTTTATTTTAATTAAACTCGGTTAAGATTAGATATTTGGTTATTGCTGTGATTATGGCCATAATTTTCATACTCTTTGTACTCTGTTTTATGTAAATGCATAGAATTAATTATCCATGTAAAGCAACAAATGATATTCCATTGGGAGCTTTAATTACCCTTTTATCTCATGCATGTTTTTTACATTTCATTTCTATTCCTATAAACTTTTTTTTCACCCCTCTATTTAATTGACAAAAAAAAATCTCTTAATTTTTATTTCACATTTTTTCCAAATTATTTTTTGGTAAATTACGGCCACCCTCAAGGTTTGGTTAAATTATGAAAAATCATCTCATGTTTGAGTAATTATTACCATATCCCTCAACTATGAATGTTAAATTACTTATGATGTTAAATTCAACCAACTCTTATAGATTTCGTGGAATGTTCTCTAGTTTGTACTTGTTTTATTCAAAAAATACCGTTTCTGATGCACCACAATCTGATATTTACAAGCCAAAAGACGCATATTATGATCATCTTGTTTCAAAAATGTAGAGCTCGAATGGGTAAAACGGGTATAAATTGGAGAATGTTAGACATAATCCAGAAAATTCCACCAAATTTGACGCTGCAAGGATGAACGCGTAAAAAAGATTCATAATTGAATGGTGATTATAACTATCCAAACACGAGGTTTTTTTTTTTTTTTTTTTTTTGTAATTTGACATTTCCTCACGGGTGACCGTAATTTACCCTTATTTAAATTACATGATTCAAATTTGAAAAAGTTAAACGAACACATTTTGATTTGGAGGAAGAATAGGAGGAGTTTAATAATCAAGCCAAATATATAGCCCCTATTAAAAAAAAAACTTACAATAAAGAAAATGATATTTCTCGATTCGTAACAGGATTTGAATTTTTAAATAATAATAGATAAATAATCACACTGGCGGAGGCGGCAAGTCTAGTAGGAGCCAGAATCCGACACAGTCGTCGGAATCCAACTCATCTTGAATCGCAAGAAAATGCAGTCCTCCACACCCCTTTTTAGCTGCCTCCCAAGCTTCGGCTTCTTCTGTAGTCACCGATGATTTCTTGTACGTCGCGTATATATATCGAGTCGAAATCCCCACCGACAGTACTATAGATGCTCGTGCGGTTTCAGCTTCGATCGAACATACTTCTATCCCGTTCATCCATGCTGCAAATTATACAAACAATAGGATTGTCACTGGATATTCTTGAATTGGCATATATGAATACGTATTGATGCTTCTTTTAACTATCGAAAAATGTGAAAAGTAATTGAATTCGTTTCGATAGAGTAACGTACCTGCTAGTGGTTTTGCTCGAGACGAAGCAACCGCGAGTCCAGGAATTAAAGTCTCTTCACCGACTTCAATCCCCAATAGATCCAAATCTAAACTTGCACCAAACGCAAACCTCGTCTCTAATGAAGTTACCTCTTTTCTAACAGCTGAATCGACACGACAAACACTCAATGTTAAGTAATAGTTGGGCGAAAATCAAAAGCAAGACACAATTAGCTTACGATAATAGTCCGTGGCAGAAAAAGTTCACCAACTCAAAAAGAGAACTATACATTGTACCTCGAGTTTAAAAAAGCCGATTAAGTGGTTATTCAGTAGAACCTCGATAAATTAATAACCTCGCCTAAATAATAGTTTCTTCTGGTCCCGACTCGGTAAAAACCTACTAAATTATCAGTTCGATAATTTAATATTCCCCTAAATTAATAGAATTTTGCTAGTCCCGACTGTATTAATTTATAGAGGTTTACCTGTACTATTTAAAGAAACATAAGTTTCTTGATTCTTGATTGTTGAATCTTTAGACAAGTTTGTGTACCTGAAAAGGGTAATTGGACAAAAGCCCATTTTTCTCCGTAAAGATTCTCCGGAAGTTCCATGGGGAAGGGATTATCGAGCGAAACAAGTGGCTTCGATCCCTTTTGAAAACCGGGATGCTTTGTGTACACAGTTTCATAACGCTCTTCGAGCCACAAAACCAGAGACAAACACTGAAATCAAAACACACAACACCACTTATAAATTCGCTCCGTTTCGTTATATACAAATTGGAGGGCAAAAACACTAATACGGAGGAAAAATCGGGCAAACAAAATTCACGGTACTCACCCGTTTACTCGGAATAGGTTTTACACCGAGCTCGTTACAAGCTCTTGTAATAATTGTCTGCATCTGTGACCTATCATAACAAAACCATCATCACACACAAAAACACACACACACAATCGACTTTTTCGCAAAATCAAGAATGTACTAATAATAAATAAAAAGCCGAAACAAACGGTTATATTATACCTAAAGAATCGAATTTTCTCGGGCAACGGGACACCTAATTCATCACAAATGGTGACAATAGCATCCTTAAGAGTGACACTATTGATAACATTGTTCGGAAAATACTTCGTATACTGAAGCGAAAGCGAATCGTCGCAGACGACAAGCTCCCAAACCTTCTTCCCCCTAATATCAAGAATTGGCCTTGAACAAAAATCCACCTCCCACTCAGTAATACTCTCCGGGTCGGTTTCCGGGTCGAGGTAACTCAGTTCCGATGTCGGATCGCCGATTTCTTCTTCTTCATCAATTACAGATTTTGCAGTTTCAGGCTGTAATGGGGTGGAAGATAAGCTTTCGGACACTGAAAAACAAGGTGGAAATTGGGGGTTTCTCCTTGAATTTCTCGGATTAATTAGGGTTTTGGGGAAATTGGGGAATAGGGTTTTGGTGGGAGAGGTGAAATTGGTGATGGGGTGTTTGATTCTTGATGGGTTGAAGCTTAAACTCGCCATTGATGGCGGTTTCTTTTAGTTGTGAAGAGCAGAGGTGATAAGATAAAGTAACCATTTTTTTTGAAGAGCTGTTAAATTAGTTATCTTATCCACCACATGATTTTTTTATTTTATTTGTTTATTGATTTAATAATGTAATTTTGGGAAAAATAAATAAATTTATGAGCACAACTAAGATTTTTTATTGTTTTTAATTTATTAGAAAATAAAAATAGTATATTATATTTATTAACATTATAATGATTGTTTGTTTTCAGGTGGATCACGAATTAAAATTTAGTAACTATTTATTTATTTAAACATATTTCTTGTTTAATTAATTATTACGTCATTTAATTTAAAAAAAAAAAAAAAACAGATTTAAAAGGAAAATTCCGTTGCCGGGACTTGAACCCGGGTCTCTCGGGTGAGAGCCGAGTATCCTGACCAACTAGACTACAACGGATTTGATGCTAGTAATATTTTTATACTTTAATTATCCAAACATATTATCTCTTCTTAAGAATTGTACATCTTATTACTTCTTTCTAGAAAGGCTATGAAGTTTTTAAACCTTTGATTAACAAGTTCATTTGATTAATCAAAATTATTAGCTTCTTTTATTCATACGATTAGAATTTATTTCAGAAACATCTTACACAATCTATAAGTTATAACGTATTCTATATCCAGTGTATTTTACGAAGTGTAGTATCTACGAATCCATAATTATAACCAATCTAATTAAGATTTCGATTATCATTTATCAATATATTCTACATAACCTAAAAGATTTTATTAAATTTGACACCGCAAGAATGGACGTGTAAAAAAAATTCATTGTTGAGATGTAGTCATAATCACCCAAACATAAGAGGTTTTTTCGTAATTTAATCTTACATCAGGGGGCCGACCGTAATTTAGCAAAAAGAAAAAAACCCAAAATAGATATTAAATTGGCCATCGGCGTAGGTAATAAGCGTCGATCAAAGCATTTGAATTGAACTGCGCTACTTCCATTGTAAACCCAGCCACTCAAGAAAAAAGAAATGCGAGAACCAGAGATGCAATCGACGCAGGGTTTGATTCCGTGGAGCTTCGAAACGAATTGGGTCGTCGCTCGCGGGTCTCTCGAAGCTTCCGTCGCCGTCGAGTCGTCCGATTACCCGATCCCTGAACTCGACCCGGAAACCCCGGCTCCGAAATCGCCTCTCGTTCTGAAGCCCCCTGTGCCAGATTCAGCCCCCTGTGAAATCAAGAGTAAAGATTTCTACTTTATTGCGTAGATTTCTGTCTGATTTTGTTTTCTGAAGATTTAGCATATTGTAATTTGTATCGGCGGTGCCTTTTCTTTGTTTGCGTTGTTTGATTTAACTGTGATTTAGGGTTTAATAGGGTTTCTTCGTTACGAGGGTTTGATCGCGTTACTTAGTGTTTTATGAATGTTGCGGTTTTAGTTGAATTGGTATATGGTGAAACCTTTATGTTTCGGTTAATTCTATTGGTTCTGCTGCCGAAATTTGATTGCTGCATTTTTTTAGAGAGAAGTTGGATCCTCAATTTTTTGAATTATCTTTTTCTTCTCCCTATTTCGAATACGAAAATATTTTAGTTCACGGATTTGGAGGCTTATAATCTGCGTAAGCTTTACGGGATTAGGGCCGGTTTTTCCGTTTGATTTGTGTTCGTGTTTCATCACAATAAGTTCAAATGAGTAGGGAGAATTAAGGAAGCCGATCGATAATGAGGTAATACAGTAAATGTTTTTAACCTACCGAATAATCTGGAGGAGTGAAACAAAGAGATTTTCAAATTCATTTTTCTGGTTTTAGATTCTTGAGCATTTCAAATTCTTAGTTTTCTTACTTTTCGTATTCTATAATTAATAGTAGGAAGAAATAAGATTCGTGTTATTTGTGTTAAAACTGAAACACTAATGACTTTACAAATAAGTAATAGTAGTACTAATACGATTCGTGTTATTTGTATTAAACCATTTAGTGGAGGTACGAAGTAGAGACGAGTGGAAGTGATATTCGAGACTTCTGGCATGTGAAATACCTGTGATTCCATTCTTTTGATATAATGATGGTTGCATGTTTTTCGTCTATATTTGTTTTCCATGTACTTGGCAAAAATATATATCGTTTCAAACATCTTTAGATAGTGCCAGAAATTATAAACCACAGTTCTTCATGAATTTTGAGCGCACGCCTTCTGAATTATTGAAATGTAAAGTTTGTCGTGGCATCTTCTGATGACTAATAATATCCATTGTTGCAGTTTCTTTTCAGCAGAAGTATGATATCAGCCAGATTTATGTTCGCAGCACTGCTCGTTTGTATGAAGTCTATTACGCGCAATCTCCTAATAGCAAGAATGAGTATCTCTGTACTGTTCGGTGTGGTGTCGCTGAAAGAGACGAAACTTTACTCCAAACAAATTGGATCGAAGAAGTTGCAGAAAAGCATGGCGAGCGTGCAGTGGGGGAACTAACTGAAGAAGCTGTTATCGACGAGCCAAGTCCTGCCACCAGTGAAGATGGTTGGGTTAAGATTAAATCCCCGGAGGTTGAACAAGATACTCTGCCAGAACAGATTTATAACAGCGGCATGAAACATGTACAGGTATAGAGTGTTCCCGACTTCCCATCCATATTCTTTTATAACCTCTGCATTCTGATCCTGGGTAGAAAAAAAAAGGTCGAACCTTTTATAAGAAGAGATGGGTTTCACTACTTAATGATATATCACATTAGCGATGCGGTTACTCACGCATGAGATAGATTGTCTTATATTTCTCATCCCGTGTGGAATTTTAATTTATATCGATCAGTTAGTGCTTGATATCCAGTAGTTTACGTCTTGGTTGTTTCATGTTGTTATTATGTGAAAGCCTGGTAGTTTCTTTGTTGGAGAAATCAAGAAATCAAGAAATTGTCAGTTTCAATTCTAATTCAGGAAACCAGTATACGTGTAACACGAAACTTATCTGCAGGATCTCTATGAGGCTACGGCACAAATAAGTGATGCTGATCCGTGCTCTTTGCTTACAATTCGATTTCTGTCACTTCAAGACAAAGGGCAAGTATACGTTGACGAAGTGTATGTATTTGTGGACCCTGCGGAGTCATCTGATTCTGGAAACGAGTCAATCCTGGCAGCGAGCTCGACTCAGAGTTCTCTAATGGCCATGTTTGTCCCCACGCTTCTGCAATTAGCAAGATCAGGTGGCACCACCCGAGTTCAAGATAAACACGCTTCTAATGAAGTGCTTAATGGTGATAATAGCAAGGAAACGGGGTCGAAGAAAATTGATGAGCCTGAAGTTCGACCGGAAACGAACCAAGTTCCTCAGAAAAATGTGAATCCGACAGAACTTGCGCAACACACTTTGGCAGAGAAATGTGTCGAGCCAGTAAAATCAAATGATTTGCCACTCGGAAATCTTGAAACATCTATGGAACAGCTTATTTCTCGAGTGAGCAGAATGGAAGATTTTTTTGTGAGGTTCGAAGAGAAAATGCTGAAGCCCATAGAAAGAATAGATGCAAGGCTTCAAAAAGTTGAGGATCAACTCGAAAAACTTGCCAAGAATTCTCAGTGTTTCGGTTCGCCACATTGCACAAGATTCACGGCTCCTCAATTCTCGTGCAGTGAATCGAACTCGAGCTCATTCCACAACGAGCAGAGTGATAATCCACCTTGTGGGGCATCAGAACCTGAAAAGAAGGATATTACTTCGAGTAATAGTACGCCTGAATTTTCCGATGATGCAAATCTTCACCCTGGACTTGTTGTTAGCGCACCTGAGTTTTCTTGTGGGGAAGAAGAAGATGAAGTAGAATGCGATGATTTGAAACCAATGAACGAACCAAAGAAGACTTTGTCAATTAACGATGCTTTAGCAGCAGCACTTACTGGACTTCTATCGTCTGCTATAACTAATCCTTCTGAACCTAATCAAATAACTTCAAATAGTGGAGCACGTGAGCTAAACCAATATCCCGAACATTCCGATTCTTGTCAAACCGAAGTTCAAGAATTAGCTGCTGCAGAAAATGACGATAAAGACCTTCCCCGATATGCCCAGGTTCTTACTGTTAAGGCTCCTGATTTTACGACGGACGAAAATAGCGATTTTACTACAGAGGAAAGCGAAAGTCTATTTACTTCTGCAGACTCGTCTCATTTTGAAAAAAACGAGAGTACATGTGGCACAAATTTTGCTATCGGAGACTTGAATGAAAGTTTTGAAGTAAATACAATAGAGGGTTATTTTGGAGGGGATAATGTGGACACAAGTAATGACGAAACAAATCCAGAGAAAATAATAGACGATGAGGAAATTGCTTCGGGACATGTTTTAGCACATCGAGACGATGCAACTGAAGTTCTTCTAGAAGGTTCTCTCTCGGATTCTTGTGGCGGTTCTTCTTCTGTCGTGGACTTTGAGTTTCCTATTCTGGAAGTGAAATTCACTTCTGACGTGTGTACCGAGGGTAAGTGCCCCCTTGAAGCACTGTTAGATGGAGTAGCAGAATCGAAAACTGATGATGGCAGTACCGAGGAAACGAAAGCTTTTAATACTGATGGTAATGAAAAGACGGATCTTTTGGTAGATGTGGAAGTTTCGTCTGCTAATGAAGGCTCGTCGGATTTGGACGGTGGATCGCAGAATCTGTCTACTCAAAGCAGCCAAGAAATGAATGTGAGTCTTATATAATAATGTTTTTGAGGAATATTATGTTAGGATGTATATTGTAGATGAAGGCAGAACCACTATTGCAAATAATGTTTTACTATTGCACCCTTGAAATATACCATTTTGGCACTTTGCACCCTCGGAAATAATTTGTGGCGCTTTTGCACTCTCGGAACATCTTGTAGTCGTTCAAATTGCACCATTGTTTATTTTTCGTCATGAATCTCCATTGTTTTGAACGATTAAACATATTTTGAGGGTGCAAAGTGCCAAAAATTATTTTGGGGGTGCAAAGTGTCAAAATGGTACATTTCAAGGTTAAGCTGAGCAAATATTTGCATTTATCTTTCTGCCCTTGATGTCTTTTGCTTTAAAAAAAAAAAAATCTGAATTGGTCCTAACATATTGGATGAATATACTATTACAAAAATAAAATATTACATAATTACCATTCCTCAAAAGCAAAAGATTTACAGTACTGCCACTAACAATTCCTTTCACCAATGACTAAAACAGTTACAAGTTGGAAGCAAATATCTACAAATGCTCCTCTTACTTTGTCTCTTTTTTTATCTATTTTTTTTATTATTAATTAAATACTAATCAAACCCCTATTTATAAATTAAAACAAAAAAAATGGTAATAATTAAATTACCAATTAAATTGCAATATTTTATATTGTCAGCGGATCGAGCAAATTGGAATTGAATTAGGGTTCGCAGTCTGCATCGAAAGAACATTACTGCAGAAAGATTCAACCTTTTCACCTTTAGTGTGTGCAGTTAACAAAACATTTTCCACAGCAATATTTCTGCATGGAACTGAATCACTGCACTTCAAATTTATTGCCATTTTTGAAGCACTTGTCCCTCTTATATTCCTGTATATTACATTCTCTACTTGCACTGCTGATTTCTGCAAATAAATAAAAAAAAAAAATTAATTGATTGTCATAAAAAAAAAATATAATTAGTGACGGTGGCGAAATATACGTGTAAAATACTCTAAAGGGTTTTGTAATGTCGGACGAGAGTTACGATTTTTTTAGGTAAAATTAGAGGAATTAATAATCTCGAGGTTTCTGATTAATTTTGTTGCAAAAATAAAATTAAAAAAAAGAATCCATATAAGTATATATGTAACAAAATAATAATAATACCTCTGTTTGGCATTTTTTATTTTTGTCACAGTAGGATTGATTAATGATAATTGGATTGGAAACATTAGTCATTTGTATATCTTCAAACACAATGTTTCTTGCAATTCCACTACCTCCCTGCAAAAAAATAAAAATATAAATTTTAATATATATAATTGTGAAAACAAGTATAAAAAAAATAAAAAAAAACAACAAAAAAACTCATGTATAGTGGTAATATTATGTGCTTATATTAAAAGTTTAAGGGGGTCATGTGCACAAAATTCAAACTACAGGGGTTAAAATGCTATTTACCGATAATATTACCTGCCAAGTTTTGATTCTTAGTCCATTAGTAGTTCCTGTCAGCTTTGCCCCTTTGACAAATATATCTGTCACATAATTTTCTGTTTTATCTTCTCCTAAACTCCCAATGCTGCAATTTCAATTTTTTCAAACATTATTATCTACATATTCTCTATTTAATATATAATATATGGTGAATTGCGGCCACCCCTGAGGTAAAGTCAAATTACGAAAAAACCTTCTTGTTTGGGTAATTACAACCACACCCCTCAACTACGAATCGTCCACCCAAATGGTGTCACATTCAACATAATCTTTTAGATTCCGTCGAATGTTCTCCAGTTTATATTCGTTTTGTGCAAAAAAATGCAGTTTTTGATGCACCACAATTTGATATATACAAGTCAAGGACACATCTAATGACCATCTTGTTTCAAAATGTGGAGTTCGAATGGGGTAAAATTGGTACAAACTGGAGAATATTTCACATAACCTAGAAGATTCCACTAAATTTGACACTATAATAATGAACATGTAAGAAGATTCATAGTTGAGGGAGTGACTGCAATTACCCAAACATAAAGGGTTTTTTCGTAATTTAACCTTACCTCAGGGGTGACCGTAATTTACCCTATATATATATATATATATATATAATGTGTGTATTACCTGATTCCATGGCCTGGACCACACACTATGTTCCTGACTTCAACATTTCTTGATCCATTTACAATGGAAATACAGTCATCACCTAAATCAAACCAAAAAAAATAAAAATAATTAGTACTGAAAATATATTATCCACATTATATTATTGTAACTAATAAAATTTGGCTAATAATTAATTAATTAATTAATTACCTGTTCTTATTTGAGAATCAAGAATATTGATATTGGATGTTCTTGTGACATGAATTCCATCCGTGTTAGGGCTATCTTCCGGCGCCACTACTAAAAGTTCCGAAGCCTCGACACCATTACAATCCTGAAAATTTACGTGCATTTGCTGTGCATTCAACAGCTTTAGATTCCTCATCCTCAAATTCGTGCAATTTTTATACGTTAGCGCCTGTTCGTGCCCAAAAAAAAAACGAAAAAGTTAAGCAGAGAGAGATTGAGAGAGATTGAAAGAGAGAGAGAGATATTGAAGAGGGATTGAGAGTGATATTGAGAGAGATTGAGAGAGAAAAAAAAAATTAAGCAAGCAGAGAGAGAGAGAGATAGAGTAGTGAACATACAGTTGGTGCACTTTGGCTCTGGCAGGGCTACAAGAGAGGGACAAAAAAGGAAGAAAAAAAAAACGAAGAAATGTCAGCGTAGTGTCGTTGCAAATGTAACGATAACTTCCACCACGTGTAAACGAATTACGATGTAGTTAAGCAAATTTTATCGATGTTATGGTGCATTATATATCACCTTAGTTTTCTTGATCCTGCAAGAATTCTTCCACCAAACTTCACCATTACCATCAATAGTTCCACCACCGTAAACATCGATATTTCTTACATCTTCGAATTTTATCCAAAGTCTTCTCGGTATGTCGTACATTTGTGGAAATGACTTTATCGTCCCTTGTATCTGCAAAATTAAAATCAATAACAAAAAAATAATATATTTATTTTTATTTTTTCGAATATTGCTGTAAAAATAAAAATAAAATAATAATAATGAATTTACCTCGATCGAAATAGCAGAGTGGCATGGACCCGTAAAGTTGATATGTTTAACATAGTAAGTCTTGTCTTTCGGTATCGTAATTTTCGTAGATTCCGAAGAATTACAAGCTTTCTCCCACGCTTTCTTGAATGCCTGCATAACATGTAATAATTATCAAAAAAATATACTTTAGAAATAAATCGAATAATTTACTTACTAATCGAATTTTTTTTTTTTTAAATGGTAATCAACTACACCTCAACTACAACCTATCCGTAAATGCAAGAAAACAATATATAAACGAAATTATACGATGATCAACAGAAACTTAGCTTACAACACTATAACATGTCAAGAAAATTATATATACAGTTAAACCTCTATAAATTAATACAGTCGGGACCATCCAAATTTTAAGAAAATTATATATACAGTTAAACCTCTATAAATTAATACAGTCGGGACCAGCCAAATTTTATTAATTCAGCGAAATATTAATTTAACGAAATATTTTTAACACGTTGCCTTCGAGTTGGGACCGAGAAACCATATTATTTAAACGAGATTATTGATTTATCGAGTATTAATTTATCAAGGTTCGACTGTATGTATACCTGAAAATTATCGGATTTTCCATCGGCTATGGCGCCAAAATCTTCGATATTCAAAACTTGTACTTGTTTAGCCTCGTTGGTTATTTTCGCATGGCGACTTTTGGAAGAGTGTTTCGCCTTTGAATGCGCCTTTCTGCCGAAACAGGACGAAGAAGAACATAACAAGATTAATACGAAAAGTGTCACAAAATAAATTGTAGGCCTCATTTTTTTAATTATTTTTTATTTTCTTCTTTCTGCAATTAGCTGTTGAAAATGGAGAGAAGGTTTATGTATTTTGTATATAATCAGCAAGTATATATATAGAGCTGTGTATCTATAGTGGCAGACATGGAAATACTATTTTTTTTTAAATGAATTTACTTTCTCTCTCTAGGAAATTCAAAAGATTGACAAACTTCTTTCTTCAGGCAAACCTCAACTAAGATAAATTATGATTTTTTTTATTTTTCTTTTACACACATTTACCTAACTTTTATAACAGCATTATCTGTGTGAGAAGTTGGAAATATTTTCATATTTTGGTTTATTGCATTCAACACCCCTGTGTTTACTTTAATTGTTACAAAACTGCCCCGATTATTCAATTGTTTTAGCAAACTACCCCACTAAAAACTCGTTATTTAGGGAGTCGTTCGCTAAAGAAATGAATCGTTTAGATTTTTTGCTAATATATTAATGACACGAGGAGTTTTTTTAACACCGGCTTATAGATTATAGTTTTCGCTCACTTAAATAAATATTTTTGATGTACGTATATAAATTGTTGCGTAGTTTTAAATTATAGCTCGAAAAATATATATATTTTTTACATATATATAAATACTTATAGAATTTCGCCAGTATGAGTCGATTCAAGTCGAATGCATAGTCGCTTTGATTTTTTATTAAATTTTGAAAGTTGTGTTTGAGCTTAATTTGATAAGCCACCGAGTGAAGCTTGAGCGAGCTTAAATTGAGTCGAACACGAATCAAACTTAAGTAATTTAATTTTAGTTGAGCTCAAAGTCGAGCCAAATGTTATATAGTTTATTGAACGGAATTATATGTTCAAGACCGGTTCGTTATATTAAAAATTCGAGCTCAAACCAATTTTTAACCAAAAAAATAAATAAATCGAGTAGTTTGGTTTAATTCAAATAGAAACTAAAAGAATATTTCTATTTGACTTCATTAAATTACCAAATTTGGTTGAAACCTAATATCTCCTAGGTTGACCTTTTCTTGGTCAATAATGTTTTTTTTATCACATGGCAAGAAAGTATACGATTAACTGAAATTGGGCACACATACACTATTTGTACATATTAGAAATGGTAAATTACAACCACCTCCATATTAGAAAGGGTAATTACAACCACCTCCCTGAAGAAAAGTTTATTGACCAAAATATCCCTCATTTTTTGGAAACTACATCCATCCCACTTGTAGTTTGTAATTTTTTTACATCAACCCTCTAGAAAAGGATATTAACGTAAGAAATCTACAAATTACATGAGGGCGGGTGTAATTATGAAAAATGAGGGGTTTTTCGTAAATAAACGGTCTATTCTATGCTATACCATGTGAAATATATTGGGTATATCTTTACCATTCATGTACACACACGCACACATTCACATTGGTGTGTGTAGATCAAGGATAAAAATCACCCGACGTAATCTTCACCGGTGTATCATAGAAATAACCGTAAATGGTCTCCAGTGTCAACTAAGACGGGTTGTTTGAATAACCGAGTTAGGGAAATTAGCAATAAATTAGGTATTTTGCATTTTTGACCATTTTTTTCAAGAAAATAAAATAATGTTGTAATAGGTAGTGTTTGTGGTAAGTGAGTGGAATATGTGTTTACTTTTTGGCAAGGTTGTAGTAAATGAGACTTAAGAAAGGATTATAATTGGGTGGGTTTCAATTATTTAAAAAAAAAATTGAAAAGTTTGGCTTAATGAGCTTTGACCTCTAATGAGAGTCAAAATTAATCAACATAACGAAGTATTTTAAGTTTTAACTATGCATACCAAATAGGGTAAATTACAACCGAGGTAAGGTCTATTTAAGAAAAGACCCCATTATTTTTCATAATTATATATTCAGATTCTGCAATTTGTAAATTTCTTATATTAACACCCCCTTGTAGAGGGTTGGGTGAGGATGTAAGAAATTTACAAACTACAAGGAGCTAGATGTAATTTTAAAAAATGAGGAATTTTTTCGTCAATAGACTTTACCCTCACGAAGGTGGATGTAATTTTTTACCATACCAAATAATAAGAAAAATCACTCGTCAATTCAATAAGAAATTTATTCAACTTCAACCGAAAAAGAAACAGACATCGATACTTCGGTTGTGGTTTCATATGCTTTTAAAATCAGTTTCTGAACTTTATAATCTGTTTTAGGTGTTTACAAAATCAACTTTTGCTTTTACTCTACTAAAATGTTCATCTAAAAGTCGAAATTAGTGCCAATTCCAAATATGAAGATTATACATTCCTTATCAAGTTTGGAATTTGGATATTCAAAATTCAAATCACTGCAATAATAATACTTTGATAACTTGGATTTAATTTATTTCAATATTGATTGATTTTGTTATGAAAATACATTGCTAATATGTATAAATGTCAAATAATTTCTTCGGACCGAATGGGAATTAGCAATTTCAGGAACCAATTTTTTTTATCGGAAATGAAAAATTAATCAGTTCTATTCCAAATAGAAAATCGAAAAAAAAAAAAATTGGAATTTTTGAAATTGGAATGAAAAAACTTGTTCCATAATCGTATGTCGGACAAGTCCAATGTTTAGTAACCTAAAATGTAAAATACATAATAATTTTGATATTACAATTTATGTGCAATTTTCAGAAATTGTTTTTTTGAAATTTCTGGAATTATTTTCGAGAAATTAAAATCAGATCGAAAATCAGAATTTCATATAACAAATTCCATAAAGAAAATTTGGAAAAATCGAAAATCAAAATTTCGGAATGAAATATGTCGTTCCATAATCAGAAAAATTTCGGATCGGAAATCGAAAATTTACTTTCCAAATTTCCACCCCCTAATGCCAAATTGCCAATACAGACAAATCATGCCAACAGGAAAAATAGCAGATTCTGATTAGTTACAAATTAACAAAAAATTATAAAAAATAAAATAAAATAAAAATCCAAGCTTGGTGTTGAGGGGAAGAAAAGATGAATAAATTGATGAAAATTAAAGAAAGGTCCCTCAGAAAAGCCTAATTTCCACTTAGCGCAATAGCAATGAAAAAAGATGGTTACTCGACCTGCTTTGAAACAGGGAGCCCCTCAATTTATGCACACTTTCAGATTACTAAATGTTTCATCACTGGGACTTCTTTTTTTTTTTTTTTTTTTTTTTTTTTTGTAATTTGCAAAAACAAAAAGCATTTCGTAAATTCACAAACAAATTATTTCGAGCATAAATATTTTGAATTTCATTAAAAAAAAAAAAGAAAAAAAAAAGTAGAACGAAGGCAGATATCCAGAGAGAGAGAGAGAGACTGGCAGCGATGAAGAACGGAGAAGGCTGCTTTTTTAGGGTTTTGTTTTGTGTTTGTGGGGTTTAGTAGGCTAATATTTTATTTTAAGCCCTCCAATGTTTCATTAATACAATTTTGACCCACCAAATTTATTCTTTTTTGCATTTTGTATATATTTTTTTTTTTTTTGAGGAAGCATAATGAGCCAAACCAGATGGAAGAGAATCCCCATCGTTAAAAGGGAAGGGAAAGTTAGCAGCAAGAAAATGTGCCAACTTGTTTCCAGACCGTTTTACAAACGAAAAAATGCACGAAGTAAAAGGATGGAGCTAACGAGAGACACTCCTCGACATAAAGCCGCATGTGCCTCACATTCTTCCGCCGAAAGGAAGCCAGGAAAGAGCTTCGCCGTCCACCAAATGCAAGAACCGAGAGAGTCCCGCGCCACGATTTAGACAGTGTAGTGAGGCTGGCAGACGGGAAGGGCAACGTCTACGTTCAGTTTCAGGAATCCTATCGGAGGGTCACCAATCGGATTGATACTGCTGCCGGGGCAAAGTGACCAATATTGAACCACCACACTTCTTCATAGTTTTAGATTGAGATTAGATTCATATTTAATACCATATTGACTAATTAATTATTTAATTAATAAAATGTTCGATCCCTTAGATTATATCTTGTGGTATCAATACTATCAAATATGATGTTTCTATAAAACTTTATATTCAACAAAATTAAAATGTAAAATTTTATTTATATAATAATTCTCCTTGTTTTACTCATTCCCTACAAAATTAATTCCAAGGCTAGTACTAATTTGATGAAACATTAACATTTAATTGCAGACTTTAACTTTGTATACGGATTTGAATAAATATGAATCATGTCAATTCGTTACCCCTGAGGTAATATTAAATTACGAAAAACTCCTCTTGTTTGGGTAATTACAACCACTCCTTCAACTATGTATCATCTTACGAAAACCCCCCTCATTCAATAGGTAAACTTTTTGACACCGTAAGGGTAGACCTGTAAGACGATACATAGTTGAGGGATGGTTGTAATTACCAAAAAATGAGAGGTTTTTTCGTAATTTGATCTTTTCTCAGGGGTGGCCGTAATTTGCCCGAATTTTTTTGGTAACATAGTTGAACAAACTAAACACACTCTATATGTAACTCTGCAACAAAACATATTTACACACACACACACAGTCAAAACAAGTATATGACTGAAATACAGAGGAAAAATCCACACCTCCAAAGTTTTAAAGAGGTTCAACTAATAATAGTTTCATACTCTACTTAATTTACACAAGAGGAATATTGCAATGATGAAGAAATGGACAAACATAATAATAAAACCTTAAATTTCCCAACATTGTCTCATCCACTACTACACCATACAAGTAACCAAACCAAGCCAAGAATGAATTGCCTGACAAGAATAAGACATGCCAGAGGAAGAAAGAACTTACCCCGTTTTTATGTAAGAAGAAGAAAACGAGTCAGCGCAGCTAATCGACCTCCGTTAAAAAAGAGGCAGTAGTGATGACTCGTCATCCATCACAAGAAAAAAACGGGTAAGAGCTTTCTTCGTTAACCTGAAGAAGGCCCTTGTGGAGGGGCCTCGTTCCAGTTGTTGTAATAAACTGCCACGTCAGCTTGCTGACGAGATGATGAGCTGTTCCCGTTGGTGATTGAACTACTTCCGCTGGATTTTGAATCACCGGAAGTGGAATTGTTTGCATTTTCGTCGAGTTTTTTTGTGTTGAGGAAACGGCCCCCGGTGCCTCTTGCCCTTTTCATTGCATGTTTGTGCCGAGATTCGTGAAGATAAGGCTGCATTTTTGGTGCAAAGGATAACGGTAAGGATAGGGATGGAAATCAGACGGATCAGATCGGAATTAGCACTTTTAGAAAAATAAAGACGATTTTTTTTTTGGAAAGTGGAAAACTAAATACAATTCTATTAAAAACAAATTGGAAATTGAAATGAAAAAACTTGTTCCAAAATCGGAATTTTTTTTATCGGAATCAGCGGGATACGGAATTTCCATTTTTAGTGCAAAGGATAAAGGTAAGGATAAGGGTGGAAATCGGACGGATCACATCAGAATTAGCACTTTTGAAAAAATTGCAATTTTTCTTTTTTCGAAAGTGGAAAACTAATTACAGTTCTATTTTAAAAAATCGAATTTGAAATGAAAAAACTTGTTCCAAAATCGGAAATTTTTTTATCGGAATCAGCGGGATTCGGAATTTCCATTTTTTTAGTTGTCTGTTGTACAAAATGGATAATAATATTGATGTTATGGGTGTAATTTAAAAAAAAAAAAAAAAAATAATCGGAATTTTCGTGAAGATAAGGCTGCATTTATCGATGTTGGAAGAAACATAAGCATTTTTTAGTGCAAAAGATAAAGGTAGGATAGGGGTGGAAATTGCACGATCAGATCGGAAATAATACTTTCGAAAAAAAAATCAGTTTTTTTTTAAGTGGAAAACTAATTCAAATTCCGTTCCAAAAAATTTAGGAAAGATCGGAAATCGGGATTTTGGATACTGGAATGAAAAAACTTGTTCCAATAGCGGAATTCAAATTCCATTTTTTTAATCAGGTGTGATACAAAATGGATAATAATATTGATATTACAAGTGTAATATTCAATAAAATAGTCCGAATTTTCGGAAATAAATTCTGATCGAAGATTGGAGATCGGGATCTACCATGTGTTCCAATTTCGTTCCAAAAGAACTTTCGGAATCCATAAATGTTCCAAAATCGGGAATTTTCGAAAAATCGGCGGAATTCGGAAATCAAGTTCCAATTTCCAACCCCTAAGTTAAGGGACAAATGCAAGCAACAAACGAGGGTAACCCCTCTATTACCTTTTTGTTCTTGACCAATTTCTTTTCCAAATCCGCCCTTGCTCGTATCTCTCGTCGCCTCAAAATCCCGCGGTACTGTTTTGCATTCACATAGACAGGTTCTTCTTCCATTTCAAGAGGCAACGGCATCCTTGCTCCCGGCAGATACCCGAGCAAATGAGGATGCACCTATCACCAAACCAAGAAAGATTCTCACGTAATAAATAAATAATTAAAATCCATTGTACGCGAGAAGATCGTATTTATACATACATAAAAACACGTATGTTGGCAACGCTGCTATTTGTTCTTACCGGTGCCCCGTAAGTCAACATTCCCCCGTATTGTGGGCCCGTCGGATATGGATACGACGACGTCAGCATCTGCGAAACAAGTAAATATAAATCCAATATTATCAAATATATTAAGGTAAATTACAACCACCCCTGAGGTATGGTCAATTTACGAAAAAACCCCTCTTGTTTGTATAATTACATCTACCCCTCAACTATGATTTTTTCTTACACATCTACCCTTGGCCTTATGGCGTCAAATTCAACATAATCATCTAAATTCCATGGAATGTGCTCTAGTTTGTACTCATTTTGTGTAAAAATACAGTTTCTGATGCACCACAATCTGATATATACAAGCCAAAAAACACATATTATGATCATCTTGCTTCAAAATGTGGAATTCGAATGGGATAAAATGGGTACAAAAGTGATAATATTCCATATAGTCTCGAAGATTCCACTAAATTTGAAACCGCAAGGGCGGACGTGTAAAAAGATTTATAGTTGAGGGGTGGTTGTAATTACCCAAACAAGAGGGGGGTTTTCGTAATTTGACCATACCTCGGGGGCTGGTTGTAATTTACCAAATATATTATATAGGTACACTTATAAGAATCTGAAGGAAAAAAAACGTGTCTTACAATTGAATGGCCGACAAGTTCCATTTGTGAATTCGCGTCGAGGAGCTGTTCCTCTTTCCCATTATTGCTTTCGTTTACCCCTAAGGATAGAAAACGTTATATGTAGATTATATAAATTAAACAGTATAGCAATTCGGCAAATCGGCAGATAATCAAAAAAAAAAGAGTATAATAAATTGTAAATCACACGACAAAAATTACCAGATAAAAGAGCTGCAGTGGTTTCTGTATCGTTCGAGATCGCTTCATTAGTCGCTTGATTTACAGGATTAACCGAAGCATCTTCTTGATGCCACCAAGGCTGATTATACGGCTGTCGATCTTTACTTTTGACGAGTGTCGGCATTGTTGTTTCTTTACAGTACTCACCCAATCAGTTAACGGGATTATCATAATCTGTACACACCAAACAATGATTCGAAAAGCAAATCGAACAGTAGGCATCCAAATAATCATTTTTTTTCTTCTTTTTGTCACAAACTAATATATACAATAAAACTAAGTAGGGTAAATGACGGCCACCCCCTGAGGTAAGGTCAAATTACGAAAACACCTCTCATGTTTGGGTAATTACAACCACCCTCCTCAACTATGAATCTTCTTACACGTCCATTCTTGCGATGTCAAATTTACTGAAATTTTCTAAATTATGTGGAATATTCTCCAGTTTGTACCCGTTTTACCCCGTTCGAGCTCCACATTTTGTAAGAAGATGATCATATGATGTGTCTCTTAACTTGTAAATATCAGATCGCGGTGCATAAAAAACTGCAATTTTTGTACAAAACAAGTACAAACTAGAGAACATTTCACATAATCTAGAAGATGTTGTTGAATTCGACACCATGATGGTGAACGTGTAAGAAGGTTCATAGTTGAGGGAGGTGGTTGTAAACTTGTAATTATACAAAAAAGGAAGGGTTTTTTCACAATTTGACCTTACCTCTGGGATGGCCGTAATTAATTTACCCAAACTAAGAAAGAACTAAGAAGTGAGTATTAAGAATTATGCCATATAGAATTATCCCCAAATATATTCTATCATCCCCAAATAGTACAGTAAATAACAAAGTAAATACCTAATTAATTACCTACACTACAAATTACAATAGAAATCAAATTAATCGCAGAATAAAAAAATCGCAGAAACCCTAATTGGGGAACAGAGATACCCAAATAAAAAAAAAAAATCAGAAGAAGAAATTACCTTTAGTTCTTCGCGATGAAGGGAAGAGCCAAAGCTATTCACAACTCACACACCCCATTTTTGTCTGATGAAGCAAACACCTGCAAATAATCTATACTTACAGAATACGAAATGTAGTGAGAGGAAAAATAAATCATTTTTTTTACGTTTTAAATATTATTTTAATTTTCACGCCAACGTGGCTCTCCTTGTCAGCTTGTTGTCTCTGTTTATGGAGGGAAGAAAAATCAACGCTTTGATAATTGATTAGTTAATTGCCATGGACGCATGTGAATGGTCGAAAATGCCCTCCAAATATATGTACATACATCTCTTTCTTCCCTCCTTTTCTTTTTTTTTTAATTGTTTTATTATTAAATCAACCGTTTTATCTAATTTTTTTGTATATATCAGATTGTATTGCATCATAAACTGCATTTTTACACAGTACGAATACAAACTAGAGAACATTTTACGGAATCTATAAGATTATGTTGAATTTGACACTATAAGGATGGACATGTAAGAAGATTCATAATTGAAGGAGATGGTTGTAATTATACAAACGTGGGGGATTTTTTCGTAATTTGATCATAGCTCAGGAGGTGGTTGTAATTTATCCAATATTAATAAATTGCACCTTTAAATTTCTATCTATTCGAATTACATGCAATAAGTTTCTTGAAATATGATTTATTTAATAAAGGTTGTAATTTAATTGTATTTCACCAGGTACAGTAATACATTCTTGAAATTCAAGTTCTAATAAGAAAAAAATAACTAGCATAAATCAAAATACAACACCAGAAAAGCGCGATAGAAAAATGCTGCCAAATTTTACCTCGTTAAATACCGTAATACTTCAAACTTTCGAATAACAGTAATTAAATAATCATCAAGGAAACATTCCCTGTAGATACTCGTCAAAGTTATCATCATCATCGTCGTCGTCATCAAGCTTCAAATCACTCGCTGAAGTCGAACCCTTCTTTCCTGAAATAATTATGTCAAAAGAATTTAAATTATCGTTCATCAAGAGAAAGTTATGAGAGGGCAAATGTGTAAAATCGTACCTTTTCTCCTCTCTTTGCTTCCACCATAGTCGATGACTTTGTCGTCGTCACTTTCAGACCTATCCCTGAGAAGATGAAATTAATTTAGTCGGCCAGCAAATAATTGCTAGAGATTCAGCCTACTTTAAAATATATAGGGTAAATTACAACCACCCATGAGGTATGATCAATTTACGAAAACCCCCCTCCTGTTTGGGTAATTACATCTACCCCTCAACTATGATTTTTTCATACACCTCCACCCTTATGGTGTCAAATTCAACGTAATCATCTAGATTTTGTGGAATGTGCTCTAGTTTGTACTCGTTTTGTGTAAAAATACAGTTTCTGATGCACCACAATCTGATATATACAAGCCAAAAAACACATATTATGATCATCTTGCTTCAAAATGTGGAGTTCAAATGGGATAAAGCAGGTACAAAAGTGATAATATTCCATATAATCTCGAAGATTCCACTAAATTTGAAACCGCAAGGGTGGACGTGTAAGAAGATTTATAGTTGAGGGTGGTGGTTGTAATTACCCAAACAGGAGGGGGGGTTCGTATTTTTCGTAATTTGACCATACCTCAGGGGTAGTTGTAATTTACCCACATGTATATCATTAAATATAAACAAAATTTTACTAACCTTTTTCTTCTTTGTTTTTCATCCTCTTTCCGTTTCAACTGTTCCTTCTCCTTTTGTTTCTTATAATATAGCTTCTCTGCACATCTATTTCAAGAATCAACTTCAATACACAAGTTTTACGAAATAGAAAAAACACGAGCACAAGTTACAAAAACCAGAACATTGTAATTACACATGGAACAATGTCACGGAATTACAGGATTATTTATTTTATCAGCCAATGAAACTTCATTCTAGATTATATTTTAGTACTGGCAGTTCTACTCAAAGACAACATCTTATTGATATTAAAATAAAATAAAGTTGATCAATGCAATATGCAGCTCATTAATTATAGTACTTTACGTTACGTTCTCCAACACTGTGAATATGATCGATTAAATTCAACGATAAGAACAGCAGCAGCTTAGACCTAGCGCGGGTCCCGTCTCCTGATGTTCGTATCACATGCTAGAATGATACTAGCTCAGCATATCTATAGAAAAGTATCGTATAGCCTAAAAAAATATCGTTTATCAAATTTGGGTTGGATTTGTAATCTAAATTAAACCTCAAGGAATATTTGTGACACATCAAGGCAAGTGCAATTTACCCTTATTTTAATCTGCTTAATCATTTCAATAATGAAAATATAACTTTCCACAATTTAACAGAAAATAATTGTCGATCGGAACTGTAAGCAATTTCTGCTAATTATTCCTCTAGGTTCAACTTTTGGACAATTATCCAGGATACAATTTTGCGTATACTATGATGAAATTACAACAGTATGTATATTGTAATTAGAGGCCAAAAATACTTTACCAAATATCAAAAGCTGACGAATAGTGACAAATGCATTATTGACTTACCTCTCACATGCCACTAATTTCACAAGTGCCTGTTTGTTTTCTCCAGCCTCAAAATAGGAAAAGTTTACCTAAATGTAATAAACTGTTAGCGAGATAAATAAAAAACGAAAAGGAAACAAACTTCGTCATAAGAAGAAGAAACACAAGATGTTCGGGTCATCAGAAGAACTAATTCCATTTAAAAAGAATATTTGAATTGTCGACAATGGGATTTCATATTTTAACCAATATTCTTTCTCGATATCAATTCTACTTTTGTCGAGAACCTACTATATCTCTATTGCATATATATCAATTTGCATATTTTAAATTAAATTATTCAAAACTGATGCTCCATCCCAAGGCACACGAACACCAACCATTCCAACACCTTATGCCTTTTAAAATTCTCATCAGACTGAATTTGCATTCATACGAATTAAAAAGGGTTTAAAAAGAAGGTGTTTTACTTTCACTCATTAACATCAAAACTCATACAAAGATAACCTTGGCTCTGACTTGCCTCATAGCTTGCCAAACCCTCGACTTCGTTGCAGTGTTTATTACCGCACGCAAACTGTCCTGACAATCAAGAGGTGTTCAGTCAGGCTTAATCATAAGGCAGCTAACAATAACAAAAGTTCCTTAACAAACAGTAGCGGTACTGAAAACAAATCTTTTCTTTCTCTTTAAGCAAAATGAATTTTGTAGAAAAAATAATTTTATGAGTAGTCAAAACTAATACTAAAAATCTTTTAACACTCCAAAACGCATAAAGATTGTTGAAATCTTGATTTCTTTGCATTTCCCTGAACTCTCATTCTGACCACTCATTCTGACCAAACACAGGGTGGAGTAAGATTAGATGCTACAAACATCATTCGTAAGTACTTTAATAAGATAACAATTTTAAAGTAAAATTAAGGGCAAATTACGGCCACCTCCTGAGTTATGGTCAAATTACGAAACCCCCCTCTTGTTTGGGTAATTACAGCCACCCCTCAACTATGTATTATCTTACGAAAATAACTCTCCAAAGGTAAGTTTAGGGATGTTAAATCGGTAAAACCGAACCGAAATCCGGTACGCCAACATTTCATACCGTTTACCGAACTGATATACGATTTAGTTCGGTAAATAACCGAATTACATAAATTTTATGTAAAATATTTTAAACGAGGGGGGTGGCTGTAATTACCCAAACAAGAGGGTT
>NW_012193932.1:74469-86296 GCF_000504015.1 Erythranthe guttata | reverse complement strand
TTTACTTTGTTAAACCAAATATGTTGCCTCAAGACCAAATTTCAATAATTGGTACTTTCAACATTTTTAAGTGACAAAATTCTTAAAATCTTATACACACAACATTTCCTATCATAACTCATAATTATTCATAAAACCATTAAAAAAAGATTTTCTATAAAAGATTATAAAAAAATATATATAATAGATTGTGCATGATGATACCACTTCTCTGAAAAGTAAAGATAAAGAATTATAATTGATGACTTCATTATTTGGCATCTATTAATTAGCTTAGAGTGAGATTATACTTAGAATGAAATTAATAATAACAAAAATTAAAGAGAAAAAATAATAATATAAGGTAAATTACAACCACCATGTAGTATGGTCAAATTACGAAACCCCCTTCTCATATTTGTGTAATCACAACCACCCCTCAACTATAAATCTTCTTATACGTCCATCATTGCGGTTTCAAATTTAGTGGAATCTTCGAGATTATATGGAATATTATCAATTTTGTACCTGTTTTATCCCATTTGAGCTCCACATTTTGAAGCAAGATAATCATAATATGTGTTTTTTTGGTTTGTATATATCAAATTGTGGTGCATCAGAAATTGTATTTTTACACAAAACGAATACAAACTAGAGCACATTCCACGAAATTTAGATGATTATGTTGGGATGGAGGTGTAAGAAAAATCATAGTTAAGGGATATATGTAATTATCCAAACAAGAGGAGTTTTTTTTTCTCGTAAATTGATCATACCTAGGGGCGGTTGTAATTTACCAAAAATATACAATTCAATGAAATCAGTCTAACCAAACTCCTCGATGATACATCAATGGTCCACATTCAACGATATTAGTTTGTTGGACAAATTACGGTCACCTACTGAGGTATCTTCAAATTACTAAAAAACCTCTCATGTTTAGATAATTACAACTATCTTACACGCTCATCTTTACGGTATTAAATTTATTCACTGAATGAGGTTTTTTTTTTAAGATAATACATAGTGAGGGGATGGTTATATTTATCAGAACATGAAGATATTTTCGTAATTTTACCTACCGATGAATGAGGGATTTTTTAGTAATATAACACATAATAAGGGAATAGATGTAATTGTTCAAAAATGAAGGTTTTTTTTGTAATTTCCTCAGATTAGGTAAGAAGTCGCACCCGATTTTACTTTTTCCACAAAAGACAAGGGCAAAAAATGGTCCAAAAGGTACAACCATTCGAAGCGCGCTTTCGTAAAGTACAACCACCTCAATTCACTGTCGGTGGACTAAAGCAGAGCAAGCGTCACTCTCTCTCTCTCTCTCTCTCCTCCCTTCTCTCTCTAGAAAACAATGAGCTTGCTCTGGGCAGCTCCCCTGTCGTATTCTTCTCTCACACGCCAATTTCCATATTCCATTTTATCACAATATAATAACAAAATATAATAATTTAATTTACAGGTACCTACTCATTAACAGCTATACATACACGTATATACTTATATATGTGAATCTCTAGAGAGAGAAGATATAGAGAGAGAGAGAGAGTAGCCGACAGCTAGTGGCTCTACTTCTCACTCTTACCTTTCCTCACATATCTTGACTGCATTTCCGATTTGATCGTTCATTTTGATCTCAATTTTAATCGGCGTTTTGTACGATCTGGTTTGTATTTGGATCTGGTGGTGGATCAATCGAGTGATTGGATGAAAAATTAGAGTTAATTCGGATTGGAGTTGATACGGTGGCGTTTGGATCGTGAGGTGAGTATTACGTTGTCGTTTTAGTGTGTCTGCATTCACTGTGTGCGAAATGCAGTGTGTGTGTGTGTGTCACGGTGATTTTGTTAATTGATTTTTGCTGAGGTTTTTTATTTAATTATAATTAATGGAGTGGAATTTAATGCGGCGTTTGATTATATGAGGAGATTCAAGGGAATTTAGATTTGGTTGACTGCTTGCTTACTAAAACTTAATTGGGAGGATTTGATGTTTTGGGTTTTATTATGGAGTGAAAGAAATACGAGAAATGTGTTGTAATTGAATAATTGATTGTCATCAGGCGTTGATCCTGAGTTTAATTTTAAATCTTTTTTGAGTGTTCATCAATGCATGTGTTTACTGATGTGATTAGTAGATCGGATCTGTGAATTTAGGAAATTGAAGTGACTGGATTTTTGCTTTCCCGGTGGAGTGTGGATATAAATTGAAAAGATTGCATCTTTTTTCAGGAGGGAATTTTAGTAGCTCTGGTGATGTTAAATAATTGAGTGACAGCTTGTACCTAGCTGATTGCGAATCCGTTACTGTCGTTCAAGCTTGGTGACGATGGAATCTGAAGCAGAAAACAAGGTTAGTATTAGAGTGAGGGTCAATAAAGGAGACGTTCCATTGATACTTGAGATATCTTTGAGGAGTTTTTAATTATTTAATCGGGTATTCCGACTATTAATTTAACTAATCATTGTATTGTATTTGCATTTGCTAATCATACCAAATGTCCTTTTCAGCTGCTTAGTGATTCCATTGAACTAAATCTTTGGGATATTGATTTTGTTTTTTCACTAAATTAAATTATTCGATTGCCAGGGGAAGGCCTTGAAGAACATGGGCAGCCAGGTCTGTCAGATCTGTGGTGATAATGTGGGGTTGACTGCTGACGGTGATGCATTTGTTGCCTGTGATGTCTGTGCATTTCCAGTTTGCAGACCGTGCTATGAATACGAGAGGAAGGATGGGAACCAGTCTTGCCCTCAATGCAAAACCAGATACAAGAGACACAAAGGTAAGCACAAGCTAATTCCATATGGAGAAACTATTTGGATGTTCATGGTCTACTACTAGCATGAGACAGTCTAATTTACACTAGTTTGTTCTAGACAATAATGTCAGTTGCAGATTTGGGTAAACGTTTTGAGCTTGTCAGATCTTGTAATAAGTTTAATACTCCCTAACTCAATTATGTGAGATATCAGCACACATCCTTGGGTTTAGCTAGAAGATCCATCACAAGAATCTGGTATTGGAATTTGCGTTGACGTTGAAAACCTGGGGAGAGAGGGGGAAAGGTTTTTTAAAGCGTCGGAAATGTAATGCCTAAACATAGACAAAGCAACAGGGAGAAATCCTAGGCCCTGTTTGGATTGATTTTGTTTTCCTATCATTTGGAAATGGTGGCTGTGATGCAATGATAAAGAAATTTGCATCTGGTGTCAATTATGGAGAGAAAAGTCTATTTTTAAAGTATATTTTGTTATTATATTAATATAATGACTGGAAAATATATCGTTGTTTTGAGAAGTTGATTTTTTTAGGGGGAATAAAATTTCCACAAGACCTTCAATTTATATACCTATTATTGAGTGATCCACTCAGTATTGGATATTTTAGTGACTTGCATCCAAATCTGGTTTCCTAAGAAAAGATTCGACACTTATAAACAGGAAGTCCTGCAATTCATGGTGATGGAGAGCAGGATGGTGTTGCTGATGACGGTGCTGATGATCTCCACTTCTCTGAAAATCAAAGTGACAAGCAGAAGATTTCTGAGCGCATGTTGAGCTGGCATATGAGTTATGGGCGAGGAGAAGGTGCTGGCGCACCAAAGTACGATAAGGAGGTTTCTCATAATCACATTCCTCTGCTTACAAATGGAACAGATGTAAGTTACTATATGCATTTCATTATATTCGATTCACCTGCAGATATTTTTGGAATAATTGGTACACTAAAGTACTAAACTATTTTCCTCTCTGGTTTGCAGGTTTCTGGAGAACTGTCCGCAGCGTCACCTGGACGTCTTTCAATGGCATCTCCTCCTCCTGGTGGAAAACGTAATTTCTAATCCTTTACAAGTGATTTTACTCAGTCACATTCTTTTCTCCTGTTTAGTCGAGTCTCACCTATCTAATATATTCTTTCTTCCATTTGCAGCTAGAATTGTGGATCCAGTGAGGGAGTTTGGATCCCCAGGCCTAGGCAATGTTGCCTGGAAGGAAAGAGTTGATGGCTGGAAGATGAAACAGGAAAAGCCTGTTATTCCAATGACTACTAGCCATCCTCCTTCTGAAAGAGGAGGAGGAGGAGACATTGATGCGAGCACAGATATTCTTGTGGATGATGCTCTGCTGTGAGTCGTAATTTATGTCTAAATTTTTTTTAGCATACAATATTTTTACTGAACAAAAATATTGTCGTTGTCCATGCAAGACTTTATCTTGTTCTTATTTGGCCAAACAAAACTTCGAAATGATGGCGTATACCGCACATCAATTTTCACTATAAAATCGTTGATTTTTGTGCATGTGCAACCATTCTCCGCGCTGCTTACTTTTCTTCTTTCTGTAGGAATGATGAAGCCCGACAGCCTCTGTCAAGGAAGGTGTCTGTTCCATCATCAAGAATTAATCCTTACAGAATGGTTATTGTACTGCGACTAGTGATTCTCTGCATTTTCTTACACTATCGGATAACGAATCCTGTACCCAATGCATTTGCTTTGTGGTTAATTTCTGTGATCTGTGAGATTTGGTTTGCTGTATCCTGGATTTTGGATCAGTTCCCAAAATGGCTTCCCGTAAACCGTGAGACATATCTCGACAGGCTCTCTCTTAGGTGAGAATTTGTCCATGTATATCTTTCTATATACTGCTCTTACTTTTACATGGTTTGCTGTTGAACACCGATGCTACAATGGATGGATAATTAGTACCCCTTGTTTAGCTTCCTAACCTTGCAGTAAATGTCTCCTGCCTTCTGGGTTTTGTCTTTTAATTTTGAAATCATCATAAGCCCTCTTTTTCTCAGGGGTTTCACCTTTTGGTTCTACTTATAGATGAATTCCACTCTGATTTTGGGAAACTAAATTAATATCTGTGCAGATATGATCGTGAAGGAGAGACATCACAGTTAGCTGCTGTTGACATATTTGTCAGTACTGTTGATCCTCTAAAGGAGCCTCCTCTTGTCACAGCCAATACTGTTTTGTCCATTTTAGCAGTAGACTATCCGGTTGACAAGGTGTCGTGCTATGTTTCTGATGATGGTTCTGCAATGTTGTCATTTGAATCTCTATCAGAAACAGCTGAATTTGCAAGAAAATGGGTCCCTTTCTGCAAAAAGTACGCTATTGAGCCACGGGCTCCAGAGTGGTACTTTTCTCAGAAGATTGACTACTTGAAAGATAAAGTTCAGCCATCCTTCGTCAAGGACCGTCGGGCTATGAAGGTGACAATTGTACCATGGAAAAAAAATCTTTTGGTGCTACATATATATTTGTTCAAGTATCTTATGTTTGTTCTCTTGTTTGTCCCCGCAGAGAGAATATGAAGAATTTAAAATTCGTATCAATGCGCTCGTCGCCAAAGCCCAAAAAGTTCCTGACGGAGGTTGGGTTATGCAAGATGGTACTCCATGGCCTGGAAATAATATAAGGGATCATCCAGGAATGATTCAGGTGAACTTAGTTTCAAAGAGTTTAAATTAAAGCTTCTTCAAGTGTCAATGTTCCTTGATATTCATTAAAGCTACCTCGAAATATGTATATACTTACAATTTCTTAAAGTTCCTCTCAAACTCATTATCTTTATTTTCATTATTGCAGGTTTTCTTGGGTCAAAGTGGAGGTCTTGACAGCGAGGGGAATGAGCTGCCACGTCTAGTATATGTTTCTCGTGAAAAGCGTCCAGGGTTCACACATCACAAGAAGGCTGGTGCTATGAATGCACTAGTAAGTGTTCAACGATGCATTTCCATTTATGTTTTAGTCCTGCTAAGAATATTGACATTTTCAAATAAATTTGTTCCGCAGGTTCGTGTGTCAGCTGTTCTTACCAACGGTCCTTTCTTGTTGAATCTCGATTGTGATCATTACATAAACAACAGCAAGGCCCTGCGTGAAGCAATGTGCTTCTTAATGGATCCAAACCTTGGCAAGTATGTGTGCTATGTTCAGTTCCCACAGAGATTTGACGGTATCGATAAGAACGATCGATATGCCAATCGCAACACTGTCTTCTTTGATGTGAGTTCATCTTCAATTGTCTCAAGTGTTTGTGGAGACTATTATAATAAGTGTTCTGCTTAAATAATTAGATATAAGTTCTTTTTTCTTTACGGTATCTAAAACTAATACAAATTTGTTCCTTTCTGACTCACCAGATCAACTTGAGAGGTTTAGATGGCATTCAGGGCCCTGTATACGTGGGCACTGGATGTGTCTTCAACAGAACAGCTTTGTATGGTTACGAACCTCCACACAAACCTAAGAATAAGAAAACTGGATTTTTGTCAACCTGCTTCGGTCGATCGAGTAAGAAAAGTTCTAAATCAAGTAAGAAGGGGTCAGATAAAAAGAAATCTAGCAAGTATGCGGATCCAACTGTTCCCATCTTCAGCTTGGAGGATATAGAAGAGGGTGTCGAAGGTATGCTTCTCATAAAATCAATAACTGAAACGTTTCTCTACAGATGTGGTGATTATCAACTAACCCTCCCCAGTTAGTCTGGAATTGTTTCTTTCATGAAGATTTTACTGTTCGATTGTACTATTTGTCTCGTACGAGGAGATGAAAGTTACCATCAAACTAAAAACATATTTAATTATTATAAAATAATTTCATTGTTATGTTGCTAATATCCATCCTCCTTCGATAATTGGCTCAGGTCCTGGATTCGACGATGAGAAGTCATTGCTAATGTCCGAAATGAGCCTCGAGAAAAGATTCGGACAGTCTGCAGTTTTCGTTGCATCAACCCTAATGGAGAACGGTGGCGTTCCCGAGTCTGCGACACCCGAGACTCTTCTGAAAGAGGCCATTCATGTTATTAGTTGTGGTTATGAAGATAAGTCAGAATGGGGTACTGAGGTAAAGTTGGTTTAGTTATTTTCCATCCGAAATGCTATTAATTCTCCAAAGGTCATTTGTTTTAGGGTAAATTACAACCAACCCCCTGAGGTTTGCTATAGTAACTTTATTTGTGTATTCATTATAATTACCCCCTAGGGCACCAACGACTAAAAAAAAAAGCGTAAAAAATTAGAGTTTTTAATTATTTATAATGAGTCAAAATGTTACATTTACCCCATGACGTATGATATAATAACTTTAAAGTCCTTGTGTTATTCGTAATTACAACCACGCCCTAACATTAAGGTTTCTAACGCTCCAAGTTTCAGGGGGTGTTTGTAATTATCAATACCACATGGATCTTAAAGTTATTATGACATACCTCAGGGGGTTGATTGTAATTTACCTTTTTTTTATTATAATATATTAATACCTTACAAGAGTTTGCCTTAACAAAAAATTACAGATATGAAAGTGTTTTTGATTTTTTTTTTTAATTTAACCTTTTCTAATACGATTTCAACATCCTTGCTCTATTTGCAGATAGGATGGATTTACGGTTCAGTCACAGAAGATATTCTCACAGGGTTTAAGATGCACGCGCGTGGGTGGAGATCGATTTACTGTATGCCGCCTAGAGCAGCCTTCAAGGGATCAGCTCCCATTAATCTTTCCGATCGTTTGAACCAAGTGCTTCGTTGGGCTTTGGGTTCCGTCGAGATTTTATTCAGCAGGCATTGCCCTATATGGTACGGCTATAATGGCAGGCTAAAATGGCTTGAGAGATTCGCTTATGTCAACACCACAATTTACCCAATCACTTCCATTCCTCTTCTCTTCTATTGTACCTTGCCAGCTGTCTGCTTGCTCACCGGAAAGTTCATTATCCCACAGGTACGTGTTTTTCATCCCCAAACTCAACATCTATTTCCCGAAATTTCATAAACAAAAATTAATATATACATATACATTGCGTAATGCAGATTAGTAACCTTGCGAGTATATGGTTTCTGTCCCTCTTTCTCTCCATCTTCGCCACCGGAATACTCGAGATGAGGTGGAGCGGCGTCGGAATAGACGAGTGGTGGAGGAACGAGCAGTTCTGGGTCATCGGTGGTGTCTCCGCCCACTTATTCGCCGTCGTACAAGGTCTCCTCAAAGTTCTTGCCGGAATCGACACCAACTTCACCGTCACATCAAAAGCCTCCGACGAAGACGGGGACTTTGCGGAGCTCTACCTCTTCAAGTGGACCACCCTCCTCATACCGCCCACCACCCTCCTCATAGTCAACATTGTCGGAGTCGTCGCCGGAATATCGTACGCTATCAACAGCGGGTACCAGTCGTGGGGCCCGCTCTTCGGGAAGCTGTTCTTTGCGTTTTGGGTGATTGTGCATCTCTACCCGTTCTTGAAGGGTCTCATGGGGAGGCAGAACCGAACGCCCACGATTGTCGTGGTGTGGTCGATTCTTCTGGCTTCGATTTTTTCGTTGCTTTGGGTGAGGATTGATCCTTTCACCACTAGGGTCACTGGCCCTGATGTTGAACAGTGTGGAATTAACTGTTAGAAGGTTTGTTTGGTAAATTGTGTGCTTGTATCCACTCACATCTTGCCTTTTTTTTTTTTTCTTTATTAAGTTAAGTTTTGTGTAGAGATAAAGAAAGCAAAAAGTCATCTTTTTTTGTGGTTTTATATTTATAAGCTGTCACAAGATTTGTGAGTGGGAATAAGTACCCTTATATTTATGTTCGTGTAAGGAGTTTCCAAAGAATTGTATGTTGAAACTTTTTATGTAATATCTTCCATCCATAAATTTTATGAATTAATTTATTCATTCAAATTGCTTCGATTATTCGATAGAGAACTAGGGTTTTCGTCGGAGTGCAATTGTCGGGCCACTTGTGAAACGTAAACATTGTATCGCGTCTCTGTTATTTGCAAGTAATAATTTCTTAACTTCGCTTAAATAATAATTTCTTCCGGTCCTGCTTCGATGCCAAAGCTACTAAAATATTAATTCGATAAATTTAATATTTCACTAAATTAGAATTTTATTACTTCCAACTGTCTTAATTTATAAAAAAAAATATTTGTAAACTCGAAGAAGACTCTTGAATGTTCTGTTTGATAATAGCATAACAACGAGCATTTTCACACATACAAAATCAAAATAAGTAGCTATAAATGCATGTATATATAAATACACACACAATTAAATATTATCCAATTAAATTTCACATGTTATCTGACCAATAAATAAACCGACTGAAACACAAAATCGGATAACATATGAACATACAAAAAGTCAATTTTGCATTTTGCACACATACGCAATAAAGTAATCTGAGGTATAGCACACGTGGCAACTTCCTATTACAAGTGCATGCAAATGTAATACGTGTCATGTTAATACACATCACCAAAATGTACTTATCATCAACTGTAATACACGTACAGCCATTATATATATACCCCTCTCTCTATATATCCATTATATTTGATCACTATTTACATTAAACTCTTACAAAAAACAAATAAAAAAGAAAAAAAGAAGAAACCCTACTGAAAAAAATGACAGGATATGATGAACCAATTATCTATAGGCTCAATCGTCTTGATAACTCTGTAAGTATATATACATCTCTCTCTCTACTTTCTCTCTCTAGAATTCAAGAACGTGCATGTTTGAGTGTTTATGTGATGAATTTTATCAGATGAAACAATTGCAAGATATAATGAGTTTTGGTGGTGGGGACCACTACTCTCCGAAGAGTTCGTACGCGTCGACGACCTCTAGCGGAACCCTAACGAGCGAAGCCCGCCCGTCGTTCTCGCCGGAAAGTCTAGAGAAGCGGTGCCGCCCCGTCGATGAGGTGTTGATGGAGGTTGAGCAGAAGGGCACCTTGATCCAACGGTTAGTCCATGCCGAAGATCTCATCTTCAAGGTATTTTTTAATATATTCTATTTTCTAAATCATAATTTTTTTCTAAGAAAAATATATCTTATATGCAGTTGAACCTCTATAAAGTAATACACCAGCAAAATTGATATATTAATTTAGTGAAATATTAAATTATTGAGTTAATAATTTAATATATTTTTATCACTGGAAAAAAATATTATATTATTTAAGCGAGGGTGTTAATTTTTCGAGATTCTACTGTATTTGAGGAATTAATTATTATTATTAATAATTATTTTTGGGTGGGGTGTGATCAGATGTGTATGCAACTCGAAGAAGAGTTCGAAGCTGAAAGCAAAGAATTGAAGGAAATATCGGAGAAGAAGTCGCCTTCCCCTTCTAAAAAGGGTTTAAAGCAGTTGGTTAAATCTTGTGTTGGAGGGAAAACGAAGCATAGTAATAAAATTAAGGCCTAATTATTTTTATTTTATTTTGTCAAACTTTTTTTTTTTTTTTTTTTTTGTTATGTTATTGATTTTTGGTGTGCTTTGGATTTCACCTTTTGCTTTTTTTCTTTTTTTTGGAAAGAAATATGTGAAATGTGTAATGCATTGTGACGATTAAATCTAGTAGTGTGATGGGGGAATATAGTTTTTTTTTGTTTTAAATTTAATCAACTTTAGGCATGAGAGTTGGGTGAATAAGAATGGAAACTTTGGAATTATGTCGATTCTGATTCGAATATATTTCGTTCTTGGAGTATTTTTCGCGAAATATTTCATTCTTGGAATATTTTTTGTGGATTTTGATTTTCGCTTTTTCAAATATATTTGTGAGATTGGAATCATGAGTGGCTTTAGCTTATTTTGCATCAGTTAAATGCAGTTATGATGACACGCTTGATTCTTGATTATGGTAGTGCTTATGGAATATTGATGGAATAATTAGAAGAGTGTTGAATTTTTGCTTTTGGTCACTTATGTATATTTGCATGTAAAAAGCATTCATTCTGTTAGCAATAACGGACTGGAATAACTAAAAGTATTTGAGTTTTTGAAATATATGAGATTATATGTGTAATTTGTGGATAACGGAAAATTGACTGAAATAACTAAAAGTATTTTGAGTTTTTGAAATATTGTGAGTATGGGAATTAAATGTGAATTTGATGTAAATTTGAGGGATGAAAATGGTATTTTTCTTGTTTTTAATTCTTTTGGAAATTGGAATTAGCAGTCATTCATTTTCTTTTCTTTTTTAAGATACGAAATTTTTGGAAAAGACTAATTTCTAAACGTTAATATAGTATCTATAGTAAATATGCAATTTTTTTTTTTTTTGCAAAAATGATAGTATATTGTAACATTTATGTAAAAGTGAGGGGTTATTTTATTACGACATTTGAACTTTTTTTATTATGCATAGTATATAGTATTTAATTATTTTTGAAATATCATAATTGATGTGGGTTTCAACAGTTACTAATATTTTAATCATTTGTTAATTGAAACTTGAATATTTAATGAAATCTCATCACTATTGTTTTACATTCAATCGTATATTATTTTTCGAAAAGATATTCTTTTTATATATTGTATTGATCCGAAGTGATATTTACTTTGTTTGGTACATGTATTTTATTTTAGGTTACAATTATTTTTATGGGAAGTTTTTCTCTATTCCAAATTGCATTCTTCCACAAATTTGGAATGTGCGCGTGTTATAAAAACCCATCGGTTCTAGCAAGATCCACGATCGTTTAGTCAAACAACGGTTCTTAATTTGAAGGAACTGAACTTATGGGTGTTCAATCAGGTTCATGATATGTGGGTTTATTTCGAGTTTATGATAGGATCAAACTTTCACGGGTCGAAACCCATTATAATTTTAACGTACGTTTTATATATATATATATATAAGTTTTACCCGAAATTATTTAAAAATTAAAATGAATGATTAAACGTAAAATCTTAAATCGAAATCAACGTGAATACAACAATGATGAATACAAAGACTCAATTGCGAATAAGCGGCGCCATTGGTTTTTAAGCTGCCTGCCTCGTGAAAAAAATTTGCCTCTTTTTT
>NW_012193932.1:33821-46669 GCF_000504015.1 Erythranthe guttata | reverse complement strand
TATTGTATTTGTACGTAACGTTCATTAATTTGAAAATATTGCAGACTTGGTGTCGAAGTTATAAGTACAGTGTATGTACTTTCTATAACGAACAAATTACTAATTATTAATGCCCAATAAAACTAGAATATATAATTATGGTTGAGGGTATATTTCATCTTTCTTGAATGTATTATTTCTTGGTTGGAAAAATGCATCAATTAGGCAATTATATATGTTCTCTATTCATATATTAATTAATGATCTCATAATTATTCGATTTCTCCAAAGGCATCTTGGATATATACATACGTAAATATTGCTAAATGTGTTTGGTAGCAAGTTATTAGTTATTTTTTATTTCCCATATATTTGTTGTCCCTTTCATATTTACCGAACTTATAACCATATAAACGGTCAAATTTAGCTTGATTTATTATTAAGCAAGTTGCTTAATTAGGTTGTGAACTACTTTTTTTTTTATTTGTAATAACATATCACATATCAATCATGTAATCATTAGGGTTTTAAGCTCTACACTTTCATAATTACAGACTAGCTAGTTTGCTTGGATTAGAAAAATTGGAATCATTAATTAATTAATTAAAGAAAAAAAAAAAAAAAAGGTGGATCCATGCTTCAACTTGGGGATAAAGAGTAAGAATTACTACTTGAGGAAATATATTGATCATTGATTAGTAGTATTGCTTCATTAACAGACCTCTTTTTTAATAGCATCAGTACATCCACTTAAGAAGCCTCCTCTCTCTCTATCTCCCACACACACACACACACACACACACACACACACATATATATATATATATATATATATATATATATATATATAACCACACAAAACGTACAAATCAAAATAATCATGCATTCAATGATGCAGATATCATTGGATTTTTGGTGTTTTGGATGATGGAAAAAACAGTGATATACGATTTTGAAAGCCAGTAACACGGGCGATACAAAACAATCAAAGAAAAAAATTCACAAATTAAATCGTATTTTATAAAATACGTAACGATTTCCGAAATCCATCATAATCTCCAGTACTACATACTTACTAGTAGTACTAATATTATCTGATGTTTAGTAAAGGTAAACAGAAGTGTTGCTTTAAACAAACTCAGACATGAAGAAGTTGGTGCATGGCGCATTCATCTCTTGCTTTCAACACACGTTTTTTTTCGCCTTTTTCAAATATATGTCAAAATTATCAACATATTATATATCCATCGAGCGCGCCATAGAATAACTACTCATGATTCATATGTATATATATTCAGTAGCAAGTATAGGAATTATGATTATCTTTTCATTCTCATATTTGTCCATCCGTAAAAACGGATCGAACCGTATAAATAAAAGTGGAACCATGCTTAAAACTTGAGGATAAAGAGTAAGAATTACCTTCGACTTTCTGCTCTTTAGCATAGTTCCTCGCAAACTGAAACAAATTACGCCAACGTAACCAACACCTTGTTAGAATCACATATCTCCATTTAAAGTACCAATAATTTATATTAAAACATATTAAAAAAAAAAATTCACCGAAAAAATAAAAAGTGCATAGGACAGTTGCATCAAGTAAAAGAAAGCAACATCACATTCAATACTTCAGCAATCATGAGAAAGAAAACCACACCTTGAATTAGTAACACCACACTTTTAACGAAAGTGTCTCAAATTTCTCAGACAAACGAACGTTTTTCCAAAAGGGTACTACTGCTCGATAGTTGTTTCATGTTCTCTTGACCCTCGAGAAAGTTCCAGCTTTCGAAAAGTAAGTGCTTTCAGTACCACCACCGCCGCCGCCACAAAGCTCGTTTTTCGCCTGAGGGTTCGAAAGCTCGATTCCAGCCAAACTCGAAGTAAATCCACAAGTTGCCCCATGATAATCTCTGCCCTGAGAAAACTTCTTCTTGGCTACTTCATCACCCAAAAGTCTTCTCTTACAAACCGATACACGTACACCAGCCTTCCCTAACATTCCATATCCTTGTCCGAATCCGTCACCAAGTGAACTCTCCTCCGCTACACCAAACTGCATTCTATTTGCCAGCTTCCGAATTTCCGTCATACCGTACTTTTCTTTCATCTTTATCAACCTCCGACCGCCTCTCTTCTTTTTAGGCTCGGAGTTAGGAAAGGGAAGAGGTTTGGGCCGCTTCGCAGGAGGAGCCTCTTGCCATTTCTCTATACTCTTCTCAATCTCAGCACGGAATTTTCTCCCGTCTTTTCCACTCGAATCCGTTCCAGCTGCAGAATCTACACGTGCAGCAAGTGTAGCTTTTGAAGCAATAACTCGACATGCACGATTCCTCAACAGAGGAGGAGTGCCCTTGTATAACTCCGTTTCTTCTATATAACCAGCACGAAATTCTTTCGAAAAGCCAGCTAAGCTCTTCCTTTTCGCACCGAGAAGCCGAACATTGCACGGACGCAATTTCGCCAATTCCGGGAGCCCGCCAGCTGTCGCCACGAGTTTTGCTGCAACGGCACTTCCGACTACCGCACAAAGATTCGGGGCGATAATTTCCATTCGGCTCTCCACGAAAGCAAGAACCTTTTCTCTTGCAGAATCAAGAGAAAGAGCACGATCACAAGCGTCGATTGTCTTTTGCAGGACATGTTCCGGAAGAGGCTTTCCGCACGTGGTTGATGCTGTGACGGAAACCACCATAACAATGGCGGAGGGTAAAAGACCTTGTAAGTCAACTAGGGTCAAATCCACTTCGTTCCCAATCTTTTTAACGACACGTGCATAATCGATCGGGTGGTGAACAAGAGACTCGAGCTCCGGGAATTTGGACCGGTACTTGTCGCGGATAAAATTGTGGATGATTGATATTTCGTTTTCGATATCAACCGACAAAGCACTACAATCAACTAGCAACTGGTATTCTGTGTTTTCATCTTCCTCTAGAATAATTGCTTGATCTAATGAATTCTCATTCCCCTTTTCTAGGGCTTTTTCAATTTTCACCATGATTTCTGCAAAGCGCTGAGAATTTTCTAGTTTCAAAACACAATCAAAATCATCGTAACAATTAACTGCTTCTTCTATTCCTGCTAATTCATCATCTGTATCTATATCTTCTACCATGTCCAGATCGTCTTCACTGTCAGACAATTCATCGAGATCGGCCAGAAAAGAGTCGAACCTCCTCTTCTTATTATTCCTCCACGATTCATTGCCATAATCATCATCGTTCCCCTCGATATCGGAATGTGCGGTGAGGGCGGCGGTGGCACCACGGCCGAGACCGGTGAAGTAATGCGGCGGCGGTGTTGTGACGGGGGCTTGCATAGCGTCGGGTGGTGGTGGTGGAAGGGTTGAGATTCAGAATTAGGGTTTGTTTAGTTGTCCGGTGATCTTCACAAACTCCACCGAGGGTTTTCTTCTTCCAGGAGAATCGGATTTTCGAATTTGTTGAATGGGGAGGGTGCCGCTGAATTTATAGGAAACGAATTCTTTGTCAGGAATTAGGATTATTTTAGGAGTAGTTAGTATACAAGGAAAGTAATTAGTTTTTTTTATTGAGAAGGGTTAGGACCAACATAATCCGATATTATTATTATTATTATTATTATTATTATTTTTTAATAAATATATTTTAAAAAGGAGAATTATGGTAGATGGTGATATCAACTGAGAACAACAAAATTTAATTAATTAGCTAAATTATCTTTTCCGACTCTCATAAAGAAAACAATGGAATGAAATTGAAGGTAACATTATTCATTTCAACAAGAAATGTAAAATAGAAATTGAATCACATTATACTATGTATTTAAAGCGTTATTTCTATCACTATTAATTTATACATTAGATGGGATATATAAGAATTTAAAATATGTATTATCTTATTTTTAAATTTAACGAATAAACCATTTAGGACAGGAAAATCTGTTGTTTAGGAGAAATTATTAATATATCGAGTATTAAATTATCGAACTATAACTACACTCGCCTACCGAGCACCAGATAATAACTAGTGAACTGTGTGATTCACACCTCAACGAGTTTATTATTGCGCATTTAAAGTCCCTTGCTCAAGTCATTGCATCGAAAATGCAACCTAACAGAACTCGTGATTTGAAAACAAAGTACAAGCAACAGTATTCATATCATCAATGAGTAGGAGAAATTTTATACTCAGTCCGAACAGCAAGAGTAGCTTTTATTTGCATAAAGCAGATAAAACGATTAAATAAACGTGCATAATCACCAAAAAGATTCTTTTTCCTTTGTTTTCGCTAAAAGGCTTTAGGGAAAAATTGATGCAGTAAACAGATTAGTTGCCATCCAAGTTGATAGGTTGGCGTAGGAATCGCTCCATCTGGGCAGCCCTACTCCTTATCGACATGTCGAATACCTTTTGGCTAAATTCGACAACAAGCCCACCCAGGATACTCGGATCAATCTGTACAGATAATCGACAAAATTACGAAACAGTGGAAGAGAAAAAGCCATCAACATAAGTACATAACCAATATATATAGGCCTCGTTTGGTTGTTTGATTAGGTTTTATTTGATTACCCATCGTTAGTGTACCGCAATTATGGAAGATTGAGAACTCGTTTTGGCTTATAGTGAACTCCCATAGTTCAATTATACAATTGGTTTCTCATAAGATTTTACATAATCTAATCTTGGGAACCAAATGAGGCCTTGAAAGATAATAAAAGAATGTACCTTCTGTTCGAGCTTGACTTTCTTGCCTTGTCCAAGAATATCCTGCAGTGTTTCTCTCAGTTCTTTCTCCTCTTCTGCTGGTAGAGGCTGCATCAAGAGAGAGACATTAAAAAAAACGACTCAAAAGTATGATAAGCTGAGGCAGTCCTAGTTTATGACCCACCAATGGTTTACATGCGAAATTTTCAAATACTACAGACCCTCAAAAAACTTTTCTGACAGAGCTGATACAATGACATTCGTGACACGACAACATGAATTAGGATCCCAAGGCCTTGTTTGGTAATCACGTTAGGACTTAATAGACAATATAATCAAGGTTTGTCAAATGCTTGGGGTTTTAGTTAAGCCCATGGTTATAAAAAAAAAGACCCGGATTCTAATCATGTAGATGAAGAATATTTTGTCCAAATTCAACTCGTATTATTACACAATACTATAACGAATATTACCCAATAGAAGGATTGTATAATCACAAATCCCAATATAAGATAATCTATGTTATATTATCATGGACAATCTACTTGGCTACTCCTAACCATGTGTAATGAAAATGTGTATTGAACAGGAAAAGTGAATATATCTGATGAACAAACAAGGATAAGCTAGAAGTTAATACATCAAGTGGAAACTACTGATGAAAATTTCCAGTTCCTCTTGTCACTTTTTCTATGATTTCTTTTTGTTTTAGATTCAAAGATGTTTCCCCTTCCTAATCAAAAGATGTCTAATATATGTTGCTTTAGATAGAACAAAACTTAGACAACATGCAGATAACAACACACAATGTGCCACATCACAGTTGTGACTTGTGTGAGATAGAGAGAACAAGAGTATGGAGGAAGGTTAAATTCATATGCGGTGTTCCTTCTTTCTTTCCTTTTTTTCCTCTTTTTTTCTTTTTGTTTTTGGTTCAGATCACAGCCAGAAAAAAAGAATACATTTCAGGAGTTGAACTTACAATCACAGAGGTTACTATTGCTTTAACCTCCCCTCTGTGGGCCATAGTCAGCTCGGAGAATCTCTGTGACATACGTTCTATGTGTGCCAGCCTCCCATTTCCAGCGACAACAGCTGTTACAAAGATAACATAATATGTCATACATGGATATATCTAGGGAAAACGAATTACTATAATTTAGCCAGGACAATAACAATTGATGTATAATTTAGCCAGGACAATAACAATTGATGTCGCAACTGCATAAATGAAATAAACAATCAATAAACAAATGATGTTTTCAGCGTGATGTACAAGTAACTAAAATTCTTTCACACTCTGTGAGTGACAAGTGACAATCGCTTCATCAATCATTCATATTTCGTATCATCAAACATACTCTTATATATTAATGTAGGTAAGGTGTCTGGAAACACATTCGAGATGGACTTCTAGGTGTATAAGTACATTTGTGGCATTGTTTTTCTCGTTCTCTGGAAACACATTCAAGTTGCACACGTATCATTACATAAAATCAGGGCATTCGATGTTAGCGTCTTGCACCATGTTCTTCCACCCACACATTCTTTGATGAAGGAACTCACAATAGCACTCCCCCCTTTCTTCTTCCCTGTCAACTTCCTCCACCATTAACACCTATGTTACACTATCATTACACATACCCACCCACACCCTAAAACAACATTATTAAGGCATTCAAACTCTCTGAGACAAATGTTACTATCTCGGAGAAAAGGAGTTTGTAATTCATAGATGATTTCCTAAATCCAGTACTGACAAGAAACAGTCAGCTACATCTAATTCAAGTGTGAGGTCATGTACGACTCCTAAACTAATGCATATTTAATTACATCAAGTATGACAAACACTGTTCTAATTCAAGAGCTTGCACAATGCTAACTGGTTGTAATAGAAGAAAATAAAATTCATTAACGGATAGATAACACTAACCCAGGAAGTTCTTTGTGATATCTGAAAATTTAGCTTGAGTACAAATATCAATCACAGCTTTCACTCTTGTATCAGCACTGACTGAATGATCTTTCATGAACTGAGAAAATGTAGGGCTTTTCGTTGAAGCTTCAACTAGGGTAACAAGCTCAGATTCAACCTTGTCCAGTATATTGGCTTTCACTGCTGCGATGTACAAAGCCGTAGCATAGTTTCCAGAGACCCCAAACATTGTCAAAGGAATCTAAAATGCAACAAAACAATGTTACAGTTATAAAGACGCTGTAATGTCATACATAGCTTTTTGCAAGCATAGGTAGATAGTTAGGATTTACACTGAAGATATCACATATCAGCAAACCAACATTACAAGACTCATAACATTTTAACTGAATCACGTCCCATTAGCAACTACTAACATAACTGCAAAACCTTTTAAACAACTACACAGAAATGCTTTTATCCATATGATCTCATGAGTTTGCAAGTGGTACAGCTCGTAAACAAATCACAAGGTAAACAAAATAGAACGGGTGCATTAGAGTGGACATAAAATCGGACTTTCCATGACAATGGTAAACATAGAATGTCAAGTACACTGTTGTTTCGTCAATTAGATACATAGTTCTCAACGATGACACGCAAAATGTTATAAAAGCAAGGGAGGAGCACAATAATCACACACACAAAACAAAAAAAATACCAAATCTTCACAGAAGAAACTGTAAAGATATCAGTCATAATCTTACAATACAAATTCCAAAAATAACAGAAATTTAGAGCATAGCTCAAAATCCGGACTATACAACATTAAATAGTCAAATCGAAAAAATGTCCCCTTACACTTGCTTATGAGGGTAAGAAACTACAAGTTTGTGACTCCTAAGACTTTTAACAAGTTCTTCAAAATTCTCAGTTTATATTGATCAGCAGAATCAACAATAACGCAAGCATACTTCTCATATGAAGATGTATACCTTGTAAATCAATACCCCCAAACTGAATATAAAAAAATCAAAAGACCATTACCTTGACTTTCTGCTCTTTAACAGGAGCGGCACTGGCATAGTTCCTCGCAAACTGAAACAAAGTACAACAATCAACAGCTTAATAGAATGCCATATCTCCGTATAAACATAGCAATTTCACCAAGATAAAGAAAAAACAAGAACCCATATATATATTCTCTTTTCATACTTCAAAAAACAGTGGAGACACTCCTATTGCACCAATGACAGTAACATACCAAAACAATGCCCAGAAAATAAAATAAAAAAACAAAAATCGGACAAATTAAAGAGGAAAAGAAAACAAATCAACCAGATTTATTTACAGAAAAAATTACATTCCTCTATGGCGATGTGAATTACACAAAATCGAAAGAGTGCGACTGAATTAAATCAACAATTTACTGTGATAAAAAATGAAAAGTTTTGAATCGAGTAATTTTAATTGTACCTCGGGGTTGGAGACGCTAGGGCACAGGATAGATTTCGCTGCGACGGATCTCTCGGCGGCGGAAGGATTGCCGACGGTGAGGGCTCGACGGAGGAGGGGAAGGCCCGATCTCAAACGCCCTGCCATTGCCATTTCAGATTTTCTCAGAGAAAAAATAAATAAAAATATTTTTTATTCGCTTCGATTTCTCTCTCTCTCTCTCTCTCCTCAGTTTGTTTTACAGTCGACCTTTTCTCTCTCAAGCACAGCGCTTTTGAAGATTGGCAAGGGTAAACCAAATGTTCGAAGTTCTCACTTTAGGGTGTACGAAATTTATGTGCTACCTCACTCATCTGGTGACACGCGTCCTATTTTTTGTATACTGAAATATATTATTCTTTTTTTTTTTAATTAAAAATATATGAATAAATAAGAATGGAAATTAGAAATGCTTCGATCCGAAAATTTTCGATTTATAACGATATTTTTCATATTGAATTCAAATTATTCCATTTTTTTTTTTTTTTGAAATTGCAATAGATACAAGATTTCTAATTTTCGATTCAATTTACTTTGTTATTTTTAATTTAGTTTTTCGCTTTCTAAAAAAAATAATGGACCATGAAATCCTACAACAGATGGGCCATTAAGTACCAAAGCCCAAAGCTCAATTAATCTTGTAACCTTGGCAAATTTCTGTTTTCAATTGATTTTATTTAAATGGGTGTTTTTTTTGGATGAATAATATATATATATACTAATTTTATTTTTGTATGACAAAAATATTTTTGTATTTCTTCTAATAATAAGTATCTAGATACATACAATTGATGTTTACATTATCCAACATTATATTAATCTAAAAATCAATGTAAATAATAATGTAAAACAATAATTTAATTAATACTAGTAATTTCACCCGTGCGATGCACGGGATTAGAATAAAATTAATGCAAAATAATATTTCGTTTATATCATAAATTTAAGGTGTCAAAATTAGAATAGTTTATATTATTAATTGCAGAAAGACCATAAAAAAATGGAAATAAAGAACTTTTCTAGTCAAAATTTCATGATACATCATAATAAGCAAAAAAAATATTGCATAATTATATTGTCGATTATTTTCCCAGCATGCAACGAACAATTCAATGTATCTAATAAAATTAACACAGTAACAATCACTTGGTTGTACACTTGTAGTCCCTATCACTACCAATATAATTTTTAGGGGTTGAATTTTTGTAGAACCTACACCTAGTGAATTACACCATGTAGTTTTTAACCGTAGATCTACATATAATAACACACACGTCCATATGTATGTGCGCTTAGTGGATAGTTATTTATGTAGATGTACGGTTTAAAACTATATGGTGTATTTAACCGGGTGTAGAATCTCATAAACCTAGTCAACATTCAAAATAATTAATAACAAAATGTTGTACAGTTTCAAATGCTACAGGATTGGAGTATGGGAGTTGACTTAAGTTAGCTTTATAGACTTAGCATATGACCATTTAAATGAGATGCTTAACTGTAAACACAAAACTAACTTTAGATTTGTGATGCACGAAATTTTTGTATTTTTAGAGATTATTTAAAAAGAAACACATAAAAATAAAAATATATGGAAAAAAATATTTAATATAATTAATGAAAAATGTACATGATTCGAGATTTTCAAAGTTTCTTTAAATATTTTGTATATGACTTAGTGCAGTGATATTATTATTATGTCAACCAGGCCAGAAAACTTAAGAATACAAAAAAAAAATGAATTAAAAATATTCTTATTCATAAAACTGAAATGTAATTTTTGTAAACATATTAGATGTCCAGAATAAAAGATACATAAATATATTGAAAACATATTACCATTTGACTGAGATGCTTGGTTATACGCCACAACTTTGGAGTAATACATTGAGTGTATAACCCTAACACTTGCTAGTTGTGGGAACCTTACAAACTGCTGTCAGCTAGCTAGCATTCTTTAATCTTCATCAATCTTTTATAAAAAAACACAAACGCATGAAAAAAATATTTAGTATAGGTAGACATTAATGATGCAAATGACGAAATTAAATTAATTTTTACGTTTAGTTGTTAAGAAATTACAAATGAAACGATACACATCTTTTCTTTGAAGGAAACTCTCAATACATAAATAAAAGAATTTTCAGAAGAACATTGTTCATAAAGGATACAAATATTGATTAAATTTCATGCGAATAAACCTGGAAAAGTTTTGATTCCCTAAAATCTCTATCCCCCAAATTTTGATTTGCAAGCACTTAAATAGTTTAATCCACCAACAAATAATAATAGTGAAACAAATAAATCCTTAATGGAAAAAATACCGACAATTTCACATTAAAATTTAAATTCCAAAAGGGTATAAAATTAGATTTGGAGAGAGTTTAACAAACAATAAACTAAGAAAGCAATACGTACCTTGTGGTCGATATTTTTCTTTACGTATGTAGGGATGTTATTGTACAGGTTTTTGTCTTTCAAAATGCTCTACTAAGAAGAAGAAAGAATGAAGAACATGATAATATAATAAGAACAAAAAATAAACATTGAATAGAAGTGGAAAGGAGTGGTAATCGACAATAAAATGACATATTTTATATTTCAATAAACGAACATTTAGTAGTCGGACAGTTGAAGAAAATGGAAAATAAATAAAAAAATTTATAGAATTACAGGTTTGCCTTTAAAGTTTGATAAATTATTATCTACCATTGAAGTGGTTCTAGCTATCTATAAACTAAGGGCAAAGCTTAAGGGGGGAAATTAGAATATTATGTAGAATTTGGATTGTTGCCAGAAATCGCCCGTTGAACACGCCCGTTGAACAAATAATTGCTAAACGAACTGCAGACAATAATCAAAGTTGGAAGCATAATATTGCAACAGATAAAACAATATGAAGAACCAATAGTAGCTTCCTCGGCCTACCTAATTTTCACTGATTAAGCATAACAATATAAATTAAAAGGATTTCATTTAAAATTATCACATAATTCATCAACGAATCCAATACAACGAATTTAAATAACAGTGTCCGTCGTAAAAAATAGAAGAAATTGAAGATTTTATCTCTGAACTTACTTTCAGTATGACAAAAGTGAGTAGGTTCATCGGTCTCCTTGATTACACCTTGGAAGATTTATCCTTATTTCCCATAATTCCTGCATTCAATCAAACCTATAAAATTATATGATAAATTCCCTCAAAATCATAGGAAGTAAATGGCCGAAAAAAATAAAATAAAATAAAATATAGGAAAATGTATATATGGAAAATGTACAACTCTAAAGACATTGACGTGCGTAAGATAACAATTATATATATATATATATATATATATATATATATATATGGAAAGAAAAAAAAAATCTGCAATTACACGAATTCAAATTATTGAATTACAAATTTCCTGAATCCAAATTACTCCGACTAATGATGATGATATTTACGGCTGTAGAACAATCCCCTGCCCCTAGGGGTTTTGGAATGGAGAAAAAAAAAAAAAAATTTGAACACATTAAATGATACATAGAACTTCAGATATATAAAATCACACAAATCGGATAATGTGAACAAACTCATCATATCCCGAATTAATTAATTAAATGACAATTATAATTTATAACTATCAAATGAGCAGGAAAAATTTCATAGTGTTTAGCAGGAACAACCTTGCCTTTATTAATAAGAGAACAACTTTACTTTTATTAATAAGATAAGATAAGAACCAAATATTTTTCTAAACAATTAAATAATTTTTCCATCAAACTAATATTAAGTAAAATGACAATTTTGGCGGGAAAAGATACGTAAGTTTATTGCAAAAAATTCTGGATACTTAACGGATTTATTAAAATTGATTATATTAAATAAAGTAAAACAATAAACTAATTAATTAAATAAATGACAATTATAATTTGTAACTATCCAATGAGCGGAAAAAAATTCATTTATAGTAAATTGAAATAAAAAAATAATAAAATAAATAAATGGTATAAAAGAATTCATCACACAATAATATATCATTAAAAGATACGTAATTAGTTTAAATGAAAATTGAAATAATAAAATAATAAAAGTAAGAAATAAATAATAAAAGTAAAAAATAATTAAATGACAAATGTAGCAAGAAAATCAGGATAATTCCTTGAAAAACATAATTAGTTTAGAATTAAAATATCATTAAAATTAGTTTAAATGAAATACGTAAGTTTATTGCAAAAAATTCTGGATACTTAACGGATTTATTAAAATTGATTATATTAAATAAAGTAAAACAATAAACTAATTAATTAAATAAATGACAATTATAATTTGTAACTATCCAATGAGCGGAAAAAAATTCATTTATAGTAAATTGAAATAAAAAAATAATAAAATAAATAAATGGTATAAAAGAATAATTAGTTTAAATGAAAATTGAAATAATAAATAATAAAAGTAAAAAATAATTAAATGACAAATGTAGCCATAAAATGAGCGGGAAAAAAAACCCTAGGGTTTCACCAGAACAACCTTCCTTTTATTAATAAATGAAAATTGAAATAATAAAATAATAAAAGTAAGAAATAAATAATAAAAGTAAAAAATAATTAAATGACAAATGTAGCAAGAAAATCAGGATAATTCCTTGAAAAACGTAATTAGTTTAGAATTAAAATATCATTAAAATTAGTTTAAATGAAATACGTAAGTTTATTGCAAAAAATTCTGGATACTTAACGGATTTATTAAAATTGATTATATTAAATAAAGTAAAACAATAAACT
>NW_012193932.1:22375-33108 GCF_000504015.1 Erythranthe guttata | reverse complement strand
TGGCGGATTTATATGGCCCGACGGATGCTGCGATGTGCAAAATGTTCCGTACCACTCTCTCCAAGAGGGCAATGAATTGGGTCAATTCTCTACCCATAGGGTCGATTGACACATTCGCTCGGCTGTCAACCCGGTTCACCAACCAGTTTGCCATCAACAAACAATATGCCAAGACCCCAGCTCATCTTTTCTCAGTAGTACAGAGAGATAACGAAACGCTCCGCAACTACATTAAGCGTTTCGTAGAAGCCGTCCATGAAGTCCCCAGTGTGGGGCAAGACATGCTCTCCGGGATTATGCAGCAGAACTTGAAACCGGGTAGATTCAAGGAATCTATCGCCAGAAGACCCCCAGGCAACCTAGAGGAGTTGCTAAATCGAGCAGAAAAGTACGTCCGGATAGAGGAAGCCTCTACCCATGCTCCTCCTAAAAGGAAAATGGAAGATGACCGTCAGGACAATAGGAGACGTGATGACCGACGTCCACCACTTCCACCTCAAAGCCAACCCTCCTCCTACAATAGGTTCACTCCGTTAAATGCTCGCCTCACTGAAATCCTTCACGTGATAGAACAGAGAGGTTTAGCGGAGCCTCCACGTCCTATGCATCCGAATGCAAAGCGAGAAAAGTCTGATCGTTATTGTCGATTCCATAAGGACAAGGGCATACTACAGAGGAATGTGCACAACTCAAAGCGGCAATTGAGAGGCTGATCAAACAGGGCCATTTAGGCGAGTACATCGATAAGCCGCGAAATAAATGCCGTGATGATCCTCCACGCCGAGATAACAATCGAGATCAACAACAAAGACGAGAAAATGGGGGTCATCGATGTGACCTAGATAACAATGATAACCAACCTACCCGGGGAATCATCTCCTTTATCTCCGGAGGACCGGCGGGGGGCGATTCACAAAATGCAAGACGCACCCTCGCTCGATCAGCACGCATGAATCAAGAACGTGCTTCTCCATCCGCACGCATATATCAAATACGAAGACCTAATCACAGCATAGTCTTCAACTCCTCCGACCTCGAAGGACCAGATGAAGACCATGTCGATGCATTGGTAGTAACAACAACGGTGGCGAACTTCTTGGTCAAGAAGATATTAGTGGACGGTGGAAGCTCAGCTGACATCATGTACCTCCACGCTTTTAAGCAGCTGGGCATAGATAATGCCCGGTTTAATCCCGTCTCCACACCCCTGAAAGGATTCACAGGAGAATGCATTTTATCCATGGGAGAGGTAGAGCTGCCCGTCTCTTTAGGGGAAGACCCTTGTCGAATCACCAAGCTAATCAAATTCCTCATCGTCGACAAGCCATCTCCCTACAACGTCATCTTAGGGAGGCCAGCCATCCATACATTCAAGTCTGTACCTTCCTCCTACCATCAGAAGTGGAAATTCCCTACTCCCTATGGAATGGGGAAAATACTTGGAGACAGACGTCTCGCCCGAGAGTGCTACGCAAGGGCCCTACGAGAACCCTCCAAAAAGCCTAAACCACCCGGAAGGGGAGACGACACCCAAAAATCCGACAAACGGAAGTGGGTCAATGCGATCATTGAGGACAATAAAGAAATCCTCATCAGTGTACCATACGATAGCATCAAGCTAGCAGCTGTCGAAGAGCTTAAGCTCATAGAGCTCACCCCTGGAGATGGCTCCAAACTCCTACGCATCGGATCCGATTTAGATCCTGAGATGGAGAAGCAATTAGTCAAATTCTTGCGGCACAATGGAGATGTGTTCGCTTGGAAAGCTCAAGATTTATCGGGCATCCCCCCTCATGTAGCTCTACATCGGCTTAATATCGACAAAAGGTTGAAGCCGATCAAACAAAGAAAACGAACATTTGGACCCGAACGCAACAAGCACATCAAGGCAGAAGTGGCGAAACTTCTAGAGGCGGGTCATATACGACCAGTTCAGTATCCTGAATGGTTGTCGAACGTAGTACTCGTTCCAAAACCCGGGGGAAAGTGGAGGTTATGCGTGGATTTCACAGACCTCAACAAAGCTTGTCCTAAGGACCCATTTTCCTTACCTAGAATCGACCAACTCATCGATTCAACTTCGGGATGTGAGCTCCTCAGCTTCCTCGACGCATATCAAGGGTATAACCAAATCTTGCTCGCACCAGAAGATCAAGAGAGGGCCAGCTTCATCACTGACCAAGGCATCTACTGCTATCGAGTCATGCCTTTCGGATTAAAAAATGCGGGAGCCACTTACCAACGTCTTGTGAACGCCATGTTCGCAGATCAGATCGGTAAGAATATGGAGGTGTATATCGACGACATGCTCGTCAAAAGTGTCAAGGTCTCGGACCACCTAACTGATCTGGATCAATGCTTCGCTACCCTGCGAAAATACAAAATGAAACTCAACCCCCTCAAATGCTCGTTCGGAGTTCGAGGTGGCAAATTTTTGGGATACATGATTTCACAGCGGGGAATCGAAACTAACCCCGCAAAAATCGAAGCAATTACCTCCATGCCTCCACCAACATCTATCAAGAAAGTCCAACAGCTTAACGGTTGTTTGGCATCTTTGAATAGATTCATTTCTCAATCAGCGGACAAGGTCCTCCCCTTCTTCAAAATTTTAAGGGAAGGAAAGAAATTCGAAAGGGATGAAGCATGTCAAAAAGCATTCGTTGAGCTGAAGTCGTACCTAGCATCCCCACCCCTGCTCACAAAACCTCAGCCCGGAGACACCCTCCTACTGTACTTAGCTACCTCAGCTAATGCCGTCAGCGCAGTCCTCATCCGAGATGGAGGAAAAGGCAACCAACCCATATACTACATAAGTCGCGCCCTCCAAGGAGCCGAGCAACGCTACACCAACATGGAGAAACTCGCTCTCGCCCTCATCAACGCAGCTCGGAAGCTTCGACCTTACTTCCAGTCACATCAAGTGGTGGTTCTCACCAATTATCCTCTGAAGCAAATACTAAGGAGTCCTGAGACATCCGGGCGATTAGCAAAATGGGCGATAGAGCTAAGCGAATATGGGGTCGAATTCAAACCCCGCCCGGCCATCAAAGCGCAAGTATTGGCGGATTTTCTAGTCGAAATGACTTCCGTAGAAGAAAGCACTTCTCTACCTACTTGGTCTGTCAACGTGGATGGGTCTTCCACTGCCACAGGAGGGGGAGCGGGTATCGTACTAACGAACCCTGATGGAGATGAGTTCGAATACGCTCAACGATTTGAATTCACAGCCTCAAACAACGTCGCTGAGTACGAAGCACTGATAGCGGGAATCCGCCTCGCCCTAGCAGCCGGAGCGCGCAAGCTCCTAATCCAAAGCGACTCCCAGCTCATCGTTAACCAAGTACTCGGAGTGTACGAGGCCAAAGAAGACGCCATGGCCAAATACTTAGCTCTCGCACACACTCTCTTATCTAAGTTCGAGAGCTACGAGATAAGACAAGTACCTCGATCAAATAACATCCATGCTGACAAATTAGCCAGGCTAGGGAGCTCCATGGCCAGCATCGGAAGTCGGAAAGTGACGCTCCTCACCTCACCTCAGCCGAAGATAAATTCGCCTACTGAAGTACACTACACCGAGGAGGATGAACCATGCTGGTTCACTCCAATTCTAAAGTATCTCAAGAAGGGGGAACTTCCAACGGATCCCACTGAAGCGCGGAAGTTAAAAACAAGAGCCGCCCGCTTCACTATAGTGGGAGAAGAACTGTACAAACGAGATTTCTCATTCCCCTATCTCAAGTGCCTCGACCCGACCACAGCGGATTATGTACTCAGAGAAGTACACGAAGGCATCTGTGGCAATCACTTGAGCGGGAGAACTTTAGCTCTCAAACTACTGCGGCAGGGCTACTATTGGCCAACGATGCATGAAGATGCGAAAAGATTAGTCCGGAGGTGTAAGCCCTGCCAAGAGCATGCCAATATCACTCACATGCCAGCGGCGTTAATGCAACCAATTGACAGCCCCATCCCTTTCGCCCAATGGGGGATGGATTTAGTTGGACCATTCCCGCCCGCCACAGGAGGACGCAAATACCTCATTGTAGCAGTAGACTACTTCACCAAATGGGTGGAGGCTGAACCCTTAGCACGCATCCGAGAAGAAGAAGTCATCCAATTTCTATGGAAAAACATCGTGTGCCGCTTCGGAATCCCACGTTCAATCATCTCGGATAATGGAACCCAATTTTGCGGTGACAAAGTAAAGAATTGGTGCCTCGGCTTAGACATCAAACAGTTCTTCACATCCGTAGCCAATCCACATGCTAACGGCCAGACCGAGGTCACGAATCGCACCATACTCCAACACCTCAAGACAAGGCTTGGAAGTGCCAAAGGGAAGTGGGTGGACGAATTGCTTAACGCGCTATGGGCTTACCGCACAACCCCACGAACAGCAACCGGAGAGTCGCCCTTCAATCTATCTTTCGGAACAGAGGCTATCGCACCCGTCGAAATCGGAGAACCATCTTGGCGAATCACCAACTATGACCCAGCAGCTAATGAAGAGGCTATGCGGGGAAGCCTAGACCTCGTAGATGAGTTACGTGAGATCGCATACATCCGGCAACAGATGTATAGGCCAAGGCATATAACTCAAAGGTCCGCCCTCGCTCCTTTCAAGTTGGAGATTTAGTCCTCCGAAAAGCTGAAGCCTCCCACCCCATCGGTAAGCTCGACCCAAAGTGGAAAGGACCGTATAAAATCACCAAAGTGGTCAACACCGGAGCATATCGCCTCGAGAACACTGACGGACACCCTATACCCAGAACTTGGAATATAGGGAACCTCAAACGGTTCTATGCCTAAGGTATACATCTACCTAAATCAAATCCGTTGAAGTAACCACCTATGCCCCCCCTATATGAAAATTACTTACAAAACATTACCCATGCATGCTCCGCGGTCTTCCACGTCACTCGTCTCGCAAAACCGTTTCTACATGCTTTGGAAACTTTCTACTACATTATGAGGTGCGTGAACGTCCCACCTAAACCGGGGGGCTGCTAAATTTACTTACATCAGCAATTCGTATTCACATCTCACCATCTTCTAACAGAGTAAGAGTCAATTACGAGAGGATGCATATTGCTCAATCATTGGCCCAAAGAACGAAGCCGCCCCATACCACATCGCCAAGGGTAACAGTACTTCCACTAGATTACAACACACGCATGCCTTCGTTTACTCTTACTAACATGACAAAATCATTCCATCTAACAGGCACAATCACACAGCAAACCACAGCAACTCACAAATTGATTTCATATCTCGAAGTGCGAGGAAGAAAACCATCCCCGTGTTAGGGTACGTGAATTGACAATGCACATCCCCTTAGCTACAATTACTAAGTCTACAAATGCTTAAACAAAATTCTCTTTCTCTCAATTATACTTGACAGGCATAGAGACACCAAAAGAAGTCAGCCTACCATCAGCATATCGAAACGAACGAGTACAAGGAAGACGTGGAAGCAGAACAAGCGTAGTACAATCACTTAGAATTTTTTTTATTTATCAAGACAATTTATTTGTTTAGCGGTAATTATTTACCTTCGCCTCGCGCAGACCTATCATATTAACTATTTATTTACATTCGCCTCACATAGGCTTGTAACAATGCAACTTTGCTATCATCGAATTAATCAATTCAATCTTGCCTTACTCTTTGTGCTATCACATCTACACAAGTTACCTCTTACCAAGAATCCAATTCAAAACAACCTTACAAACACTTAGAGAGACTTAGAAAATCCATATAGCCTGGCCAGCTGGATTGTCTAAGTCCATTTATTTGTTTCACGAGGTATTAACTTTAAATCGTGGCCACGGACAAATATAGTTAAGACCCACGCGGTCCGAACAAAGGGCACGACCCATACCAAAAACCTTGGGAGACTGATCCCCTCCTCAAGTACATCGCGTATATGCTAATGTAAATACATATAAGCAACGCATTAATTCTTGACAATGTCAAAATAAATAAATCGAAATATTAAACTTCAAAGTCAAACAGGGAAGAATTCAAACGAAATAGTAGTGGACATACCCATCTACATCAGCGATAAAAATAAACTACGAAATCCATAGCAGAAAAAAAAAAAAAAAAAAAAAAAGAAGGAAAATAATAGTAATAAAAATAAAAGGGGAAAGTTAACTATCCTAACAGATAAGTCTAAACTCCCCTACCACGGTGGAATCATCCGCAACCATATCATTCACGAGCTCTGTGCCCGTCCCATTGACATCTACCTCATCCTCCTCTTCGTCGGATATGCCAGCTTCCATCCCACGAATCACTTTCTCGCTGATACCACCCGCATCGCTCAGATACTTGCGACAAGCACGCACTAAGGGCTTATAAACCACAGCCAATGCATGCTCCTCAATCATAGCAGCACACTCGTCACTACCTCGAAAGCTAGCCTTGGTTTCCTCCACGACGGACTCCCTATAAGCCACACCACCTGATGTCGTGAGGAACCTCTTCCCCGTCGCCTTCTCAACTTCATATTTCTCTTTGAGCTGGTCGTAGCATTCGTTCAACTTATGAACATCATCCTTATACGCCTTCGCATCACCTCGGATAACCTCGAGCTCATCTGTCCTCTCATCAAGCTCATCTGTCCCCCGAGCAAGCTCTTCAGAGCGTAGAGCAAGATCGGACCGCGCTTCCTCCAACTGGCTTAGAAGCTCATCTTCACGCGCTTGACTTCGAGCCCGATCATCTTCCTTCCTAGCTTCCACATTCCTACCGTGCTCCACGAGATATCTCCAAGTCGCTACCAACTAAAAACAAAAAAAAAAAAACAAAAAAATAAAAAAAAAAAAAAATTTTACACAAGGAAGAGAGGGAGTAACATCTAATCTTGTTTTAAATAAACAAAGACTCACCCGACATATGTCCCCACCGGCTAACTCCAACATGTAAGAAGGGCCCTTACCAGACATCCGAGCACGATCATACTCCCGAACGAATCCCTCGGTACTCAACATAGGCAGATCATGGTCCGACACATCCCAATACGACTCCTTACCGTCGCGATTCACACCATAGGTAAACAATTGTTTCCCACCCCCACCATGGAAAGCATAAGTCTCCTCTGCTTCTACCCGTGGACGCTTAGGCACAGCCACATACTCGGTATCCACCCTCTTTCCCTTGCCACGATCCCTCGTCGGTGGACGCCCCTCCACTTCACCAGCACTGCTACGGTCATCTGCGACTACTCGAGGACTTTCTACATGGACCTCCTCACGAGGCAAACCATTTGAAGAACCTCCCAACATAGAGGGAACCTTCTTCGACGCCTTCTTTGACGACCCATTCGCCTTAGCTCGAAGCGCCGCTAAGGTGATACCCCCATCTACAAGAGATAACAAACACATAAGAAACATGGGGTATACCACTAAAAAAAAAATAACAAAATTAAAAAAAAAAAACCACAAGTCAAGGCAACAAAAGGATATACGATGTTGACCCTTCGCCGTCGGTATCAAACCCCTCGGATCAAATTCCACATCACACAACCCAGATTCCTCAATCCTCTTCGCCATATTCGCAGTTATCGTGAAACTCTCGCAGGTAGGATTCCAAACTACGGGAACGTCAAAAGTGGGAGCCCTCACATAAAAAAAATAGGTCTTCCATTTCCCCAAAGATAGCTTCACACTCTTCACGAATTGGTAAGGAACGCGAGGATGAAAACAAAAGAAAGGCATCTTATTGGGCCGATGTAACGTAAATAACGCCTTAAATAAACTCACAGACACAGGCAGACCTACTCGAACCACCCTAAAATGAAACGCCTGGAACATCAGAACAGCAGTGGGCGTTAGCTGACTATACCCAATCTTGAATTCCTCGCAAACCTTCAACAAAGTGGGATGCGGTGTAATCTGAGATGTGCACGTCAAGTACCCCAAAAATACCGTATGAAACCCAGCGGGTGGCGAATACAAACGGTTGCCCTTCCGAGGCAACAACAACTCGACATTACTCGGCGCTCCAGATAAACGACGAATAGAATGCAAATGCTCTTCCGTCAATACACTGTCAAAATTAACTAAGTCCAAATTAATTGGCTTATTTTTCTTTTGCCTCCTCGTGTCAACCTCAACATCACCTGGCGGAATATCATCTTCCTCCTCCTCTTCATCCGTCGACTCAATTTCGTTACTTGGCACCGCATGATCACTCGCCAAAGGAGCTTGATTCGAATCATCACTATCACTCCCAAAATTCACGACTCGACGCCCATAGCGACTTCTACTAGAATCCGCTTCATCAACAGCAGGGCAAATATTAATACTGTTACGCACTTCTACATCGTCACTCCACGATTCAATGATTTCTCGCCGTCCAAAACTTCCCCCGTTTAAAACACCACGCGCATCAGCACCCTCGGAAATTTGCCCATGAATTTCGCCCGAACCGGGCTCAAGACCGAGCTGTAACGCGCTCTCACGCGCGCGCGTGACCCCAAAAGGGGCTGATTCACGCGCGCGCGCGTCATCAACCGGTTCCCGCCCACGTGGCGCCTCCCCACTCGCCAAACTCCGCGCGTCCGCCTCCATCCGCCCATCCGACGCGCGCGCGCGTCGCTTGGGAAGCGCGTCCGGCTGCTGCACATTGGTTGCCACGCGCGCGCGTCTCTCAATTCCAGCGCCCGACGCGCGCGCGCGTGACTATGCTTCGGTAACAGACGTGCGCACGTGGCTTCCTCCCATTGGACCACGTGCACTGGTCCCCCCCTTCTCAGTCGCCGACCCAACTCCCAGCTCCTCGGCTCGGCTCGGCTTATCTCTACCCTTGAAGTGCGCGCCCTCACACATTTTTGAGTGGCTAGAAGCGCGGCTCGAGCCGCCCTCCACCTCCAAGCCATCTGCCTCCCCCATCTGCACGGAATTTCGCGCACCTCCGGATGTAGATCCGTTTTTCGCACTCGATACCACAAGATTCCCGCGTTCCATGCCCACTGTACCAAAAGTTTTCTTGCCCCCTTCAACCGGATCTCGAAGTTTAATTCGCAAAGATTTCGAATTACCCGAGTTCGACATGAGAAAAATAATTCTCACCGACAAAACAATCAAGAAACAAAAAAATTCTACTCTACCACAAAAAAAAAAAAATCAAGAGAAAAATAGCACAGAAGAAGACCTAGAGTTCAAAAAACATACTCATATTTATTGCAAGAGTTGAAGTTTAATACTTTCTACCGCAAAAGGAGTCTATTTATCTGGCTCTGGTATAATATTTAAAACCCTTAAATATATACATCGCTGCCAAATAAATACAATTATTCCTTACTTAAATTAAGGAATTAATTCACCGCCAACGGAAACAATTCAATCAACGCCGCAATTAACTCTCGACACGACCCGGATCCCTCTACACACGTCCCCGTCTCGAATCGAGAGTTGGGGGGCTTAATGATATACATAAATGGGCCAGCCCAATGGGCCCTCAAATTTATCTACCAATTAGGCCCATTACAAGAAAGCTCAATCACATACATGTGGGCCCATTACACGAAAGCCCAAGCTCCTTCAAAATAAGGCTTGGGCCCAACAAAGTAAGCCCAACCCATTCAACGATATATAAATAGTTGGTTTACTCATTCGTAAAGGTACGTTCTAATTATTGACAATTCACCTCGAGTTTTATTCTCTCTACTCTCTCTACGATCCGTACATTTGACTTGAGCGTCGGAGGGGGTTTCCGCCGGATCAACCCCCGGCTTAGTTCACGTGTGCTCTTTTCGCAGGGACCTCAGGATCATCAAGTTGTTAAGTTACTGATCCGTTTTGCTCTCTCAATCCTTTCTCTACACCACCCTAGGTGAGCTATATTTTACCATCATATATATATATATATATATATTGTTTTTAATGTTTAATGTTCATTTATTTAAAAGCTTGTCAAATGGAACTTTATTTGTGTCTTTTTCTCAAGAGACAAAGCGGTGTGATGCACTCTCCAAATCATTCAAAGGGGGAAAAGGTTGTAATTAAATTATGGATTAGTGCTAATTCTTTTAAGATGGTCTATTAATTAATTAGTAATAATTGTTCTCCCAACAAATTAAATTATAACCCGTTCCAAACAGTCCCTTTATTTTAAGAATATATTTTGTTAAAAAATATATATATCAATGTAGCCCTTCGGGATTTAGATATTATCAAATTCTCCCCCCCATTAAATGTACATAAATTAATTTTGTCCTCCTAGTAATTTTCACCTATTTTGTCGAAATTAAACTCAGAATTTTCGCTTTTCTTGCAATTTTGTCCTATTTCGGCTCTGCAGAGAGAACGCAGCCGAGCTGCAAAACGAGCTTCAAGAGAGCAAGAAAACACAAGCTTTCCTTCGAGCTGAATATCGGCTTTTGAAACAACGGCTTTCAGCTGCTCGAGCTGATAAGTAAACCAATTTCGAAATTGTTTAATCAGTTGTTTTTTTTTTTTTTTTAACCAAATCTCATGACTAGTAGTCCTTTATCTTATTATTTAGTCCCTCGTGTCTCTGTTGTTTCATTTTCGTCCCTCAACATTACAATTAGGGGTGTAAACGAGCCGAGCTCGAGCCGAGCTCGCCTATTTTGGCTGGCTCGAGCTCGAGCTCGAGTTTATTTTGTTGAGCTCGAGCTCGAGCTCGAGCTCGCGAGCTCCTCTTTTTTTGGCTCGAGCTCGAGCTCGTGTCAGTTGTGTCGAGCTCGAGCTCGAGCT
>NW_012193932.1:0-15027 GCF_000504015.1 Erythranthe guttata | reverse complement strand
CACAAGCCCGTCACCGCCACGTCCTCCCACCCCCAGCCCCCCCGCCGCCCATCTCAAAAACACAGCCCGCCGCCGCCTCCTTGCTCCACCACAGCCCCCCTCCTCATTCCAACCACAACCCTTAGGTTTGGACTATTACCAAAATTAAATTAGCAAGAGAGAGGGTATGGAGATAGAGAGGTGAGAGAGAGATGGAGAAAAAAAACGGAGAGTGAAAAAGAGAGAGAAGAGAACGTGTGAGAGAGGGAGGGGGAGAGAGAACGTGAGAGAAAACAAAGGAACGGAAATAAATCTGAATTGGAGAAACGAGAATATGTAGGTTATATAATTTAGGGTTATAAGGGCAAGATAGGGATTAAAAAGAATTTAAGGATGTGGCTCATATATTATTTCAAATTAAGGATTTAATTAAAAAAATGAATTTGAACTTGTCATTTAGTTCAAATTAGGTTTCGTTTGAGGGGCTCATAGCATATTAACCCTTAAAAATAATGTGAACAATCAATTGTGCATTGATTCGATTGCAGTCTAGGAGTTGGTTGTAACAATATTTAGAACATTGTCAAATTATATTTTTGTAGATTTTTTTCTTATTGATAAATTTAGATACGAATTAATTTGTTAATTTGTGTTCAACTGTATTCGATTTATATTCTCGACGTTTTGTAGTTCGTTAACTTTTTACATTAATGCATTTTGATTTTAGAAGTGATCAACGCAATTGTGGTATTAATTCAATAAGTAGGGGTGTGAAGAAAAAAAATTTATGGTGTCTTACAAACATTAAAAATTTAAACAAATAACAAAAAAAAGTTATTGGAAGTTTGATAATTTTACATCCCAAAAAAAATTATACAACAAAATATTATTTTTTTTTAAAAGAAAAAATAAATCACTTAGAGGAATTAATTTGAGTATTAATATCTTCATCCTCGTAATATGCCACGTACACAGTGTACTCCAGAACGCCGTAATTCGCCACCGCATCGTAAGAATAAGTGTTGGAGATCGAGTACCCACGCGCCAGCCGGAACCGGCCAGTTCCGCCGACGACCGGCAGCTCCCGGTTGGTGCTGTTGATCGGATTCCTCCCAATAATACAGAGGCTGCTGCCGCTGTACTCGCCGGCGGTGAAGTAAAAGTTCAGATTCATGGTGAGCGCCGCCTCGTCGAGGCCGGTGAAGGTGATCATCCCCTGAGCCCGGCCTAATTTCGCCGAGTTCCGATCGGGCTCCGCCGTGATCAGATCGTCGAGAACCCTAACCTGGCCGAAGGAGACGGCGGAGGCCGCCGTCATATCGGAACGCGCCACCTCCGAGACGGTGGCGTTGGGGCCGCCGAGGGCGTCCTGGATGTAGAAGTGGAGCTTCACCGCCTTCTCCTTCGATTGGAGGAGCGCTTTGAACTTTTGCTCCTCGGATTTCGGGGCGGCGGCGGTTTGGATCTGGTGGTGGCCGCCGCCGCTGCTGTGGTAGGATCCTCTTACTGCTTTCATGAATGAATCCAGTTTGCTTAGCTTTCCCATTTTTTTTTTATTTTTTTTATTTTCTCTCTCTAGCTTTCTCTCTCTAGATCATCCAATTTTAAATGTACACCAAAATAGGCGTAGAGAGCCAATATATAGTACATCATTATACATACATATTTAATTAGTATATATAAAAAAAAAGGTAAATTACAAACACCCCCTGAGGTATGGTCAAATTACAAAACACCCCTCTTGTTTGGATAATTACAACCACCCCCTCAGCTCTTCAAATTTAGTGGAATCTTCGAGATTATATGAAATATTATCACTTTTGTACCCGTTTTATACCATTCAAACTCTACACTATGAAGTAAGATGATCATAATATGTGATTTTTAGCTTGTGTATATCAGTTTGTAGTGCATCGGAAACTGTATTTTTACACAAAACGAATACAAACTAAAGCACATTACACGGAATCTAGATGATTATATTGAATTTGGCACAATAAGGGTGGAGGTGTAAGAAAAAATCATAGTTGAGGGGGTATATGTAATTATCCAAACAAGAGGGGGGTTTTTGTAATTTGACCATACCTCAGGGGTGTTTTTGTAATTTACCCTAAAAAAAATAAAAACAATATATATATGTGTGTGTGTGTAAGTGTGTGCGAAAACAAAGACCAATCCACTTGCAAGTTGCAAGTGTGATCACGCGTGAGTTTATAATTTTAGGTGTAACGACCCTCGATTATGCTGTCTAATCAGACCGGGATTAAAATAACAAGGTCAAATTTCGGCCACCCCTGAGGTATGGTGAAATTACGAAAACCCCCCTCCCGTTTGGGTAATTACAGCCACCCCCTCAACTATGTATTTATCTTACGAAAAAACCCCTCAAGAGGTAAATTTATGGATGTTAATTCGGTAAAACCGAACCAAAATTTCGGTACGCCAACATTTCATACCGTTTACCGAACTAAATATACGATTTGGTTCGGTAAATAACCGAATTACATAAATTTTACGTAAAAATATTTAAAAGGAGGGGGGTGGCTGTAATTGCCCAAACAAGAGGGATTTTTTCGTAATTTGACCATATCTCAAGGGGGTGGCCGTAATTTGCCCAAATAACAATATTGATTTATGGTAAATTACACTTACACCCCTAAGATATGCTAAAATAACTTTAAGGTCCCTATAGTATCAGTAATTACAATCAACTTTAACGGCTTACTAGTTTCAGACGGTGGAAGATACAACATACAACTAGAGGGTGATATGGTTCTCGTAACATTTATTAAAGCCTTATTGTTTTATATAAGATTTATAAATTTTCGTCTGGTGGAAGATACAATATACAGCTAGAGGGTGATATGGTTCTCGTAACATTTATTAAATCCTTATTGTTTTATAAAAGATTTATAAATTTTCGTCTATGGTAGCATTAACGTCCCGCGCGAAACAAATATAGTGCATATCGGCATACAAGAGATGAAATTTTGACTCCAGTAACTGTTTATGAGTATAGTTTTAATTACCAATATTATAAAGACCTTAAAGTTATTCTAACATAGCTCAGAGATGTAGGTGTAATTTACCCTCTTAATTAAATTCTTAATTAATTGAGAAATCGAATTAGGCTTGAGACTACTATTCAAATGGATAATGAATTAATGTGTACAATATTGTTTTGGCCAACAAGGAAATGAATAATAGAGATAGGTTTTGGAGAATATAACACGTGGAATTGTAATATAAATCTTTTATTTAATGTCACTAAAATGACAAATGATAAAATACACTATTTATGATTTTTTTTTTCATTCGACTAAATTTTGTTGACAAAATACAAGGTCATTTACCTAAAAAATAATTATTTAAAATTCAAGAGGTTAGTTATAATATAATTGACAATAATTATGGTTGGAGATGATCTCTAGAATTTGGTTTATTTAATAAATTAATTAATAAATTGGTACTTATTGTATTAGCTTAGTAGCTAAGAGCATATTTCACAACTTTGAAACAAGATTCATGTATATGAGAATTTCAATTTATATAATATGTATTACCTAAGAGCGCCTATCAATCTCGTATAATAGCTTTCACACACGCTCGACTTAGCAATTATTGCTAAGAGAAATTCGAAAATTTAAATCAAATAATTTCAACTGCGGGACAGTTTATTATTTTGTCAATCTTTCTATAAAATAAAATAAATTAAAAAATAATGATATTCATATTTATCAAAATCAATATTTTTTAATAATAAAAAACAGCATAAATATTTAAAAAATAAATTTATTAATTAACAATAATGTATTACAATAAATATGCTAATAAATCAGTAATTATGCGCAATGAGTTAAAATCATTATTTTATATAGTAATTAATAAAATGGTATTAAGTACATCAAAATCCTATTTTCACATATCATTGATGTTTATCATTAAAATTTTCCAATTTCAAAAAATTCAGCAGAACAAAATTAAAATTGGTACTTCGAATATTGAATTTGTTTCAAAACTGTTTAATTAAATTAAATAATTGAACAAAAAAAAAATAAAAAATTAACATGTGATTTTTCACAGGCAAAAAACCAATACCAAAAAAACAATTTAAAGAGAAAAATTTGAAAGAATAAAATAAAATAAAAGAATGTTTTCACCCATGGCCAGACCGAAGAGATAATAGCAGCAACCCGCTACCCACGGCGATGGAATATGGGGACGCCTCACTACCTTCGGAGATATACATACATATATACATACACACACCTCGACGAAGAATTCTTCGGAGATATATACATACATATACCTCGACGAAGAAGGCTTTCTTTTGCGACGATTTTTGTTAGAAATACATAAAATAAATCCAACAAGTTTCACTCGAATTTTACGAACACAGATCAAAGTTCGCCCCAAGTGAATCGTCGCAATCAAATGAATCAAAATTCTACAAAATCAAAATCAAAATCAAAATCGAAATCGAAATCGAAATATTTATTAGTTTTATCACAGTGTGTGTTTCTTTGTGTGCAGAATTGGGTGTTTTTTGCGTCCTGTAGTTTTCTGTAGAACCCTAATTGTGGGTGTTTAGTGTTTATGAAAAGTGAGGGTATTTATAGAGTAGAGTAGATTTGTTTGTGACCGTTAATTTTGATCTGGTTACGTTGTATTAATGCTTAACGCCGCTGCTTTGATCCAGTAATTACTTATCAATAATAACCTTAAATATATATATATATATATATATATATTAGGGCTCGTTTTTTATAAAGTTATTAGGTTGGATCACTTGTTTATTGTGGCCCATTATGGAAAACCGCGAGAGAGAAGGAGAAAACAAAAGTTTATTTTCAAATTGAATAATTACTGTAAAAAAAAATCGGATCGGAAATAGGAATTCTCCGGAATTTTATGTATGGTTCTGATTTTGATCCCAAAAAAAAAAAAAAAAATCGGCATAATTTGCACTTGGAATTCGAAAATTGGATTGAAAATATCCTCGAAATCGAAAAATTTCGATCGTATTCACATTGCCAGAAAGGAGAATAAAAATTCAACGTCGACATTGACCGGTCAATTGCGATCAAGGTATGCAATTTGAGTGAAATGAGGATTTCAGTGTTTCTTGTATTGGAACTGAAATTACGATTCGAGGGATGAAATTGGAAATTAGAGTTCGATACCTTAAGCGTTTGTCATGTAATACGATTCGATAAAAGAGAAAATTGCCGTTATATTTAAACATCCCCTTTTAAAAAGAAGAGACCAAAACCTGCATTTACAAACACTTGAAAAAGCTCAATCGAAAATCGTTCTTCCATTTCAAAAAAAATATTAAAATAATAATGACGAGACGGAACTAAAATGGTAAATGCCTCATTCTTTTGATTCTCTCAAGTGCACCGATGTCTTTGTTTTCTTCATCATCAACAGCATCTTTCTCCAATTCATCTCTTTTCCTTGCTAATCCGCCAAAAACCGCCGACGGGATTTCCTTCTGATCAATCTCAACCGTCGGATCATCATCAGATTCATCTTCCGGAAGCTTAATCTCCTCCCTATTTCCCGTCTCTTTTTCTCCTCCATCCTTCTGTTGAATACTACCAGCACTCACAAAACCGACTCGTTTTCTACCGCCGCTCTCTTTCACCGCCAGTTCACCGCCGCCACTTGGTGGTGACAATCTCCTCTCGAGTGCCTCCATTTCAAAACCCACACCAGCTTTCTTTAACACATCCTTCGCTTCCTCTAGTGCCCGCAACTGATCCTTTTGCAGCACATACTCCGGCAGCATAAAGTGCGTCTGTAAAACGAGAAACAAAAGACAATGTTAATTCCCGTAAGGGCAAAATCATAATTTATTTATTTTTCTAATTTTATTTTAATTTTATTTTTTTACACTACCTGGCTGTAACTAGCTGAAATGCTTCTTTTGACTCGGAACATCTCTGTGACGGTATCTTCGTTTCCGTGCTGAAACTCAAACTCCTGCCACTTCTTCCAAAAATCAGGGTCGGATCTAGGATCGGAGAATTGGGAAGCCTGCTTGAATAATGCTCGGCCACGGTCGATTTCGCCAAGGCTCTTTTCTAGTTCGGCGTATTTAACGCACATGGTTTTCACATCCTTGTCAGGCAGGCCAGATTCTATTGCTTGCTCGTAAATTTCTCGAGTTTTGGGCACACCGAATATTTCTGCTGCTCTGGAAATGTATATTTCGTACATGCCTAATTTCTCGTTAGCTGGGACTGCTTTTGTGGCCTGATCGTATACTCTCATCGCCCTTTTTGCCAGACCAAAGTCTTCTTCTAGCTTCGCGTATTGGAGGTATAACTGTTTGACAGATTCTGCAGGGGCCTAATCAAAAGGAAAAACGATTTATTAATTCAGCTTCTTCAGAAAATTTAATTATTTCTTATGATTTGAAGAAAATAGTGAATAGAAAAGCATACCATTTCAACGGCATGCTCAAATAACTCTCGAGCTCGTTCCAGCTTTGACTTTCCATATCTCTTGACAAACTTGGAAAGATAAGTGACCCAAATATCTTTCACGTGTGGGTACTTAAATATCTTCACACCTCTCTCGTAAACTTTAAATGCATCTTCAAAGTACTTGTTATCCTGGTCAAATTAAAAAAAAATAATAATAAAAAATTATTCTATTCATATTTGCAGAAAGGAGGGTGAAGAAGACAGAAAAATAATCCATTGGGATTATACTTACTTCCAAAAGCATTGCGTAGTTTATTATAACTTGGGGAGTGGCTATTCTCAAATCCAATATTCTCTCGTAAACCGCACGCGTTGACTCCAGGTTACCCAGGCTCTCCTCCAAATCAACGTAAAACGTCCAAAGCCTTAGAGATTTGTGAAGCTTCATTTGCACCGGTTCATTGCCATCAACAGCCACTGCAGCCACAAAGAAAAAAAGCAAGTTTTAAGATTCAAAGTTCAATCATATCAAGTAATTGGAACAGAAGTTACTGATTTATTACATCTTTGCTCAAACAACAGTAAACTAATAATACAAGATAGAAATAAGCATTCTTACTCAATTAGAATAAATATTTTTAAACACCCTTTCTTACAATTCATACACGCTGCCTTTTGTCAGGCTCGTATGCATCGGATAACAAATGTGAAGCATTAAGATGCTAAAAGAATAATTTCAGAATAAAATGAGATGTAAACAAAATACAGGGCAAGCATGACCTAGTGGATGAAGATACGAAAGTTAACCAACAGGCCTGAAATTGAATAAACTTCATACGCCATCTCACCGGAAATTAACTATCTCATTTACTGGTAAATAACTTAGAAAGAAATTAGGCAGTCAGATACAAAAATTATCTTTCGAATCACCGAGAGAAAGAAGTCATAAGTTCCCAACTTCCTTGGAGGAGGAAACAAATCTTATCAACTGTTATCTGCACGATATTAGCTAGCAGTAATACATCAAGACTAACAAAGAACCCATAATCATCAATGTAAAAATGCAATTTGATAATCAAGAAGTATCGTTGACGATGGAAACTTTTAACTTTCTATACGTGGATCTTTAAAGACAATAAGTTACAATTAAAGTGTTATTAATTTGACCAAAGATCAGAAGCATGAATACGATACCCACAGTTGATAATAGGGAGCCTCTAAAATATTAATTTTGAAAAGGTGCTTTAACGAAAAAAAGATACTCAGATAACAGTACATATTGCAAGAAAATTCACCAAAAGTACATATTGTGCTTTTCTTTTTATGGATGTTCGACGAAGTACGAAAAGACGGGCCAGAATCCAGATCATTCATTTAGTACTAAGCATTATTACTTGAAGAAACAAATAACATCGACATAGAAATTAAAGAAATAACGAGGAGAAAAAAAAAGGATTGAGCAGATTACCACTCCTCTTAACCTCATCTGATGGCTCTGCAGTAGCACGACGCATCAGTTCCAACGCACCCTTGAAATTCTTGTGCCTAAGCTCCATCTCCGCCCATTCACACCACACACTAGCTAGATGGTCCACCGCCTTATAACCAACCTGCACAGCCTTATCAAATATCACTCTCGCATTCGAAACATCGTTGTGGCTTTCGTACAGCTTGGCAAACGCAACCCACAGAGTGTGTGGTTTACCCACAGCCTTCGTGGGGTCCACCGTCCTCACAGCTTCCGTGTAGGTCAAAATTTGCTTCGTGGGATTCCCTTCGAAAAGCCTAACCCTCCTATGCCACTGCTCTACATTGTAAGGATTCTGCCTCAGAAGAACACTGTTTGCCAACTCTGGCCTCCTATCCATCAAATACTCCAATCTTGCCAATCTCAAATCAACATCATTATCATCGTTAAACCAAAAACTATCAATCGTCTTCTTCAAATTCTCTAATTCGAACCTCTCGTCATCTTCCTCTTCCTTCTCATTAACCCCGTCTTCGATAACACCCAAAGTCTCCATCTTTTTAGACAACATACTCTCCTCAAACTGTGAATATGCATCAAATACAACACTAAAATCCCTCACAGTTATCACTGTGTTCATCCCTTCTTCAAATATGTCTCTCGCCTTCTCAAACAAACGCCTCCTTATGTAATAATCGGCTAACGATGTCCACAACCAACCAACTTCGTCGGTGAATTTTCTAATGCCGCCTCTAATTATGGCATCCACGTTCAATCCAGAAATTTCACTAGCGTGCTGCGTCAATATATCGCACAATTCTAACCACAGCCGGTGCTTCGTCTTTCCCTTTATGGAGTAAAACTGGCCGTCGTTCAAGACGCCCGAAAGCCTCTCGGCTGTCTCCTGCCACAGCTCGGAATTGATCGAGAACTCGATCAAGTCCTCAATGTGACTCGGGTCATACATCAAACACCTTCTGTGCACTCCCAAAGAGGTTTCGATCGGAACGCCCTTCTGCGAAACGAAAACCAGATAGTACTCCCAAATACGGCCGTGCTGAGTGACGGGGAGCGCGCGCAACGCGCGGTCGAACGCGTGGCGCGTCTTGGTAACGAGCTTCTGCTGAGTCAGCACCTGGAGGTACATAATCCAAATACGGGGCATCTTGTGCATCGTGGCCAGAGCTCGCTCGAAGGTGTTGTTCACTGTCTCGTATTGCGAGTGTGTGATCGGTAAACCCCTTACCGTATCGAGGCGTTCCCGGAGATCGGCGTGCCACCGTTTGTAGCTTCCGGCGATCGACATGATCGGGAAATTCGTTCGCTGGAATTTGGAAAGAGAGAATGTCAGTAGGGTTTTGTTTATGCGGGAATTTGTAATTTTATAGAGCGAGAATTTCGGGATTTGTTTAAAATAAAGGATAAATTACACCTAGACCCCTGTCTGAGAGTTATGCTAAAATAATTTTAAGGTCTTTGTAGTATCGTTCATCTTATATATAAAAGAAAGAAACGGGCAACCCTAAGAAACCCTAATGTCATATTTGCATATTTTCTTTATTATTTTTGATTTTTATCTCCTAAATATTATTTTAAATATTATTTTAGATTGTTATCTCCTAATCATTATTTTCGATTTATATCAAAATTTCCTCTGCTAAGTATTATTTTAAATATCATTTTCGAAGTTTATCAAATTTATATCTCCTAAATATAATTGTAAATATTATTTTGATTTTTATCTCAAAAATATTATTTTTGATTTTTATCAGATTTCTATCTCCTAAATATTATTTTATATATTATTTTTGATTTTTATCAAATTTTTATCTCCTAAATATTCTTTTAAATATTATTTTCGAATTTTATCAAATTATATCTCTTAAATATTATTTTAAATATTGTTTCGAGTTTTATCAGATTTTTATCTCCTAAATATTATTTTCAATTTTTATCAGATTTTTGTCCCCTAAATATTATTTTCATTTTTTATCATTTTTTTACCCCCTAAATATTATTTTCGATTTTTATCAAAAATATTTCTCCTAAATATTATTTTAAATAATATTTTTTGATTTTTATCATATTTTTATCTCCTAAATATTATTTTAATTATGATTTTCGTATTTTATCACATTTTATCTCATTAACATTATTTTATATATTATTTTAGATTTTTATCAAATTTTTATCTCTTGAATATTATTTTGTTTTTTATCAGATTTTTATCTGGTAAATATTATTTTTCGACTTTTTATCAAATTTTTATCTCCTAAATATTATTTTCGATTTTTAACAATTTTTTATTCCCGAATCAGCCCAATCACTCCTCTCCTATTTTCAGCCATGAATATCTCTAATGCACAACCAATTAAATCTCCCAAGTTTTATTTCTTGATGATAAAATACAAATTATCATATTCCCAAAGACGGACGATTCCCAAAGACTTCCGACTCTCAACAGTTTCAACTTTTCTCTTCCACTTCAACAAGTTTGTGTTTTGTCTTCTTATTTATATCCAACCTCTCAACTTCTCCACCCCAGTTTTATTTTTCACCGTTTCTACCAAATGTTTGTGGCTTCATAAAAGGTTACATATTTTGCAATTTGTTTTCTCTTCATAGTTCATGATAAATCTGATTTCAATTTTTACAAAAGAGGGTAAATAAATCTGATTTTCATCCCTAGCGGATTTGTTGACATCGTTTTTCTGAATGTCTACAACATTTGAATTTTATTTCTTCATCCAACCTAAGGCTTCTTCTTTTGGTAACCCGACTTTAGAATTTTTGTCTTATTTTCTTCTTCATCCTATTGACTGTGTGGTAATTAGTTTGCATCTTTTTCGATCATGGCTTATAGGTAATTTCATTTTGTTAAATTATGTGTTTCATTAATTTATACCAAAGATTTAAATTTTGTGTATAACAATTATTTCCTTTTAGATGTTATAGGACATGTTAGTGAAGGGGCTGATTTGAGAGAACTAAGTAAAAATGGATGGAGCCACAAGCTATTGGAAGTCGGCCTTCGAGACTTACTGTTTGTATGCAATATTTAATTTATTGTTTATATTTATTTTTGTTTCTTAATTTTCTAATTGTTAATTCCATTGGCAAAAGATAGTGGAGAAGGGCTTAATTACGATGCAAGATGTATAGATGGCCTTTTACGTTGTTATGTTGTGGATAGTTTAGTTTTGATTATGTTAACTAAGTTATTAAATCTAATTACGTTTAAGCTCAACATGAAAGACATAGTTGATGATTTTGTTCCTGGTTCAATTTTTCAATCTATGGTATTAGTTGATCATCAATTCATTTTTAAAATTATTCAACAGTAAAGTTATTTGCTTTTTTTTTTGGTGTAGTACACTTAGTAATGTTCCACTGATGAATTATTAATGAATGATTATAACAGAATTTTGATCATACGGTATATCAAACGTTTGTTTATATATTCTTACGACATCAAAAAAAATGGAATTTGTTGTCCCGTGCATCGCACGGGTACAATTACTAGTTACAATAATTCTTAAAATATTGTTGCAAACCATAACGAAATAGTGCGCTGCATAAGTTATTCCGTTAACTAATAGTGGAGGCAACAAAGAGAAAGTTATGAGGTGACATGGTTCTCTTAACATTTCTTAAATCTTTATTATTTAAAATAAGTTTAATAAATTTTTGTATATGATAGCATTAACGGCTTCGGGGAAAACAAAAATAGTGCATATCGGTCAAGTACATAAAATATTGGCTCCGATAATTGGAAGATTAATATGGGCTTTTTGGGAGGACCATTACTATTCAATGACACGTTCATTAAATCACAAAAGTAATTAATAAAATAATAAAAATAAAATTGAAAATTCAGAAAATCGAAAAAAATTAAGTATAATTTTGAAAAGTTATGAATTAAAAAAGAAATAATAAAAATAAAAATAATTTATTTGTTTATTTTCAATAATAAATCTTATTTAAACGAAAAATGTACCAGATCATTTGATTTTACACCTAAACCCAATGATATTTTGCAAATATACCTAGCTTATTTACTTTTCGGCAATACCCGTCGACCGTGTTATTGTTCAGTACTAGTAATTGCACGGTGTAACATTTCAAAAAATAATAAGATAATTATTTAAACACATGAAGTAGTAATAAAATACATTGAAAATCTATTATGAAAATTAATATCAACATATGCTATAATATGAATTGTTACGTAACATTTTAAGAAAAATGTTAAGCACCTATGTCGAAAACAAAACGATCAGATGTCGATTATACAAAGGCCACACACTGAAAACGAAACATGGAATATATAGCATGCAAAAGAGGGAAATTCAGGCCGATGCTGGAGATAGCACTCCGATGATCAAGTTAATAGATACTGAAATGTATGTATCGAGTAAATGTATGTATTGAAAGATCGATGGTGTGATTATTTCTCTACACCGAATTGAAATTCGTCAACACATAATTTAAAAAAAAATATCATCACTAATATACGAAAATCAAATATTTTACAAAACAAATTAATTAGTTAGGCAATACAAAATTAATCATAATTCCCTTTTAATTGAAACAAAAATTAATTTTACGGTAAATTACAGTCAATCCCTGAGGTATGGCCAAATTACGAAAAAACCCTATTGTTCGGGAAATTACAGCCACCTCCCTCCTTTTATATATTTTACATAAAATTTGTGTAATTCGGTTATTTACTGAACCAAATCGTATATTCAGTTCGGTAAACTGTATAAAATGTTGGCATACCGAAATTTCGGTTCGGTTTTACCAATTTAACATCCTTAAATTTACCAAATTTACCTCTGAAGGAGTATTTCATACGATAATACATAATTGATAGGGGACTGTATTTACCCAAACAGGAGGGGGCAGGGTTCACCGTAATTTGCCTTTAATATTACAACAATTGCGTTACAATTATCCTGAAAGAAAAAAAAGCCTCGTCATCAAAGGTGGACAAGTGTACATTTTGTACTGCTGCGAGAACAAAGCCAGAAAAATAAAAAATAAAATATTACAAAAAGAACCCATAAAAGAAGAAATCTTGATCATTCAGTCCCTGTGCTTTAAAATTTTAATTGAGATGTTACATTTGTTCTTCGCGGTGGGTTTTTCTGCAATCCCTTTGATTCTTTACATCCCTCCAATCAGAAACTTGAGTTGTTTTGTGGAGACAATGGAGTATGTGTGGATGGAGACAAGTGTTCATACTGCTAGGGTTTATCCTCGTTTAAGGTATGCTTCTAGAAGGTTCTTTAATTGTTTGCTCTGTAATAACACCACTTAGCTAGATTTTCTTCTACTTTTAGAGGTTTTTGTATCGAAGAAATTTTGCAATTTCTTTTTTCTTTCTTGCACAATTTTTATGCATATATTCAAATAATAATATAGAAAGTTGATGTATATATTATGTGGCGGTAAATTGCGGTCAATCTTGAGGTAAGGTCAAATTTACTAAAAATCCCCTCTTGATGTATATATTCTACTGTAAATTACGGTAAAAAGTCTATTTTTTTTTTTTGGTGATTACAATTTACAACCACCATCAAATTTAGTGGAATCTTGAATTTTCTAGAGGGATATTCTCTAGTTTGTTCTCGTTTTACCCCATTTGAGTTCCACATTTTCAAACAAGATAATCATAAAATATTATGTGTCTCTTGGCTTATAAATATCGTGCATAGAAACTGTCTTTTTGAACAAAATGAGTAGAAACTAGAGAAACATTCCACGAAATCTAAGAGATTCAGCTGAAGCTAGAAAATTCATAATTGAGGGGTAGTTGTAATTATCCAAATATGAGGAGTTTTTTTCGTAATTTGACCTTGCCTTAGAGGTGGCCGTAATTTACCGATACATTCCATGATCCAATTTCTTACCTAGAATAAATAACCAAAAAATGCAACATAAAAAAGATCGAAAACGGATACCATTAATTTCATTAGCTCAATACAGCATTTTATTTGTATCCTCAATTACAATGGATCAAAGAATAGACGAAAATTACACACGGTTATTATTGAATGAAAAAAAGAATGAAAGAATGGCACCTTATATGCAGATTCATCCGAAGGCTTTTTGATCTTTGTATATTATAATTCGATTTAAGTCGAAAGAGTGCAAGGTTTTAGGAACCAGAAAACATCCAAAGATCTTGCTTCCTTTTCCGCGACAACTCCTCCGTTGTTGTTAGTCTTGTTCTCTCTCTCAACCTTAATACCTACATCCTTGTTCGTCGCTTTCACTTCCTGCAGAATTCCTCTCTCCTGATTCTGCCAATCATGTGATTTACTCAATAAACAATTTCCATGTTTTTGTGTGTGTATATACATATATATATATAGGTGCAAGAAAGTTTCTTTATGCAAAAAAAATTTAGCTTCAATTTTGTTTCTCGTTTTAGGCGTTTTTCGATCTTTATTGCCAGAAATCAAATGGAATTCCTCTCTCCTGATTCTGCCAATCATTTGATTTACTCAATAAACAATTTCCATGTTTTCGTGTATATATATGTATATATATATATATATATACATATAGTGCAAGAAAGTTTCTTTATGCAAAAAAAACAGTTTAGCTTCAATTTTGTCTCTCGGTTTAGGCGATTTTCCATCTTTATTACTGCAAATCGAATGGATAGTAAGTTAAAGACGTATATAAAGGATTTCAATTTATTCATACCAGAGGGGATGGTCTAGGTTTGAGAGGTTTATTAGGTGTCGTCGATGTAGCTTTAAGAGGGGGGCCACGATTGGCTGAGAAGCATTGTGGAGTTGGTGGAGATGTTCGAATTTGCGACAAGCTCCCATTTTCACAGTTCTTGATAATGTTCTTCACGTTAACAGAAATCGGCGTGTTCTCTGCATTATCATCATCTCTTCTACATTTACAAAAAAAAAAAAAAAATCAAATTCAAATTTCCAAATGTGATCACTATTCTTGAAACAAAAGGGAAGGAGGGTAAAAGAGAAACTTCACATTTTCCTCCTCAGCTTGCCCTTTACTTCACTCTTCTCTTTACTCAGCTCCAACAATGGCTTCTTCTCCTTTTCTTTGTCTTTCAGAACTCGTAATTTTCGTTTTCATCCACATTTAGAAATGTCCGACAAA
>NW_012193927.1:138951-149607 GCF_000504015.1 Erythranthe guttata | reverse complement strand
CCCTCTTCTTGATGTCGGGTGAATTCTTGGTGTGGAATGCAAGGGGGGTAAAAAATAAGGCGACCCAATCCCACTTGCGCTTTATTTGTCGCCAACATAGAGTTAATTTATTGGTTATTTCTGAACCTATGACTGAGTTTGTACATGATTACTATTGCCGTCGTTTGGGTTTCGTTGCTGGTTTGTCTAATTGTGCGGGGAAGATTTGGATTTTTTGGGATCACAATTTTCGAGTGGAGTTGCTTAGGGATGAGGTACAATTATTGCAGGTTAGATGCATATCTGGTTTATTTGGTGCTCCTTTTGTATTTACTGCAGTCTATGCTAGATGCTCTCGTTCCGAGCGCCGTGTTTTGTGGAATTCGCTCCGCGACATTTATGAGACGATTGGTGACACTCCTTGGATTTCTGGGGGTGACTTCAACTCAATCTTACTTGAGTCAGAACGGAATAGATCGGTTTCGGATAGGAGACTAGATATGGCTGAGTTTGGTGCTATGGTTTCGGATTGTGAACTTTCGGATGCCGGGTTCTCTGGGGCTAGTTCTTGCTATACTTGGGAGAGCCCTTCAGGTCTTTTGGAGCGTTTGGACAGGATTCTATATAACTCTGCTTGGCTAGATTTACTGCCTATTACGCAGGTTACCCACCTCTAACGGACCTGGTCGGATCATGCTCCTCTTTTGGTTTCATCGGCTGCTTCTTCGTCTAGGCCTCCTGCTTCATTCTGGTTTCAGCATATGTGGATCCGCCACGCTACGTTTCGTCAGATTGTGGAACAGGTTTGGGACTTTCCGTGTGCTCAGACGGGGATGCATCGATTACATACGAAGTTGAGACGATTGAAACAGAAGCTTCAGTGGTGGAATTGGAATGTTTTCGGGGACGTGTTCAAGAATAAAGAGAGGGCCGAGGCAGCTGTTCTAGAGGCCGAGCACATATATGACTTGGATCGATCCCCCGAGAATCGTGCAAATTTGAAAAAGGCCACTGCTGAACTAACTCTCATGCTCAATATTGAGGAGGACTTTTGGAAGCAAAAGGCAGCTTGTAGATGGGCGACTGATGGAGAGAGAAACTCTAAGTTTTTCCACTCATTAGTCAAGAAAAAGCGATGTGTCAATCGTAGCCACTCTATCTCTCATGGTGATTCGGTTCTCACATCAGCTCAGGAGATCAAGGATTCGGGCGTTGATTTCTTTAGCAAGCTTCTTACCGATGATATGCCTAGTTTGCTTCCGGTTGATGAGTCCCTATTTTCCGCTCATCAAAGGGACTTTTCTTCAGTCTCTACTCGTCCATCGATTGAGGAGATCAAAGATGCGGTGTTTGGGATTTGTCGAGATAGTGCTTCGGGTCCTGATGGGTATTCTTCGCTATTTTATCAGCATTGTTGGGACTTGATTCAGTGTGATGTTTGTGAAGCGGTTTGTGATTTCTTCGAGGGTGGATCCATGCCTGCGAGCTTCACCGCTACCACCTTGGTTCTTATTCTAAAGGTGGACTTTCCGACGGCTTGGACAGATTTCCGCCCGATTAGCTTGTGCAACGTGACCAATAAAATTATCACCAAGGTACTTACGAACAGACTGGCACCTCATTTGCCCCACATTATTTCTCCTTCTCAGAGTGGATTTGTTCAGGGTCGTCTCATTAGTGATAATATTTTATTAGCACAAGAGATGGTCCACTCGATATCAGTTCGTTGTCGAAATCCGAATCTTATTTTGAAGCTGGATATGGCAAAGGCTTATGATAGGGTTCAGTGGCGGTTCTTATTTCGTGTACTCGAGCTGATTGGTTTCTCGGCGAAGTTGGTTGATATTATTCGGCAATGTGTTTCCTCGTGCCAGTTCTCTTTACTAATCAACGGGGAGCTGACGGGGTATTTCACTTCGTCTCGTGGTCTAAGGCAGGGAGATCCGCTCTCGCCGACTCTTTTTGTACTTGCGGCTGAGTATTTTTCGAGAGGTCTCGATGCACTATACAGCCGTTGCCCAAGCATGTTTTATTCTACAAGGGGAGGCATCCCTATATCCCATTTGGCCTATGTGGATGATGTGATGATATTTACCTCGTGCCATAATTTTGGCCTGAAGAAGCTGCGGGATTTTCTCGATCATTACTGTCGGACTTCGGGTCAGTTGATTAGTGTGCACAAGAGCACTTTCACAGTTGATAGGGCATGTTCTGATGGTCATCTTCGCACTATTTCTCGGATTCTCAGTTATCCGAGAAAGGATCTTTCTATCATTTATCTTGGAGCTCCACTATACAAAGGGAGGGACCGGGGCAGTTTGTTTCACACTTTGCTTGATCGCATGCAAGCCAGGATTTCGGGTTGGGCTCGGACCGCTTTGGCTTTCGGGGGCCGTCTTGCCTTGATCCGGAGTACGCTTTCGACTATGGCTTTGCATCTTGTTCAGGTTATTCAACCTCCGCAGTACATTATTCAGCAGATTGAGCAGTGCATGGCCCGATTTCTCTGGGGATCTTATGGTAATCAGCGCCGGCCTCATTGGGTTGCTTGGGAGACGATTTGTCGGCCAATTAGTGAGGGTGGCTTGGGGTTGAGGCGTTTGACGGATGTGATTGACGCATTCACTTACAAGCTCTGGTTTCGATTCCGTGCTCAGGATTCTCTGTGGGCCCGTTTTCTTCGAAACAAGTATTGTCGGAATCGGTTCCCAGGTTCATCCGTTGTGTCTTCACTCTATAGCACGGTGTGGAAGTGCATGTGCCGTGTCCGAGAGCGTGTTCAAGCTCAAATATTTTGGCGGATTGGTCCAGGTCATGTTTATTTCTGGCACGACCACTGGTTTGGCGATGGTCCCCTTCCGGGCATTATTGATGGTGGTCGGCTAACATCAGTTCGTGTGGAGTATTATTTGGTTAACGGTCAGTGGGATCGAAACAAGCTAGCTGAGGATATTCCTTTTGAGTGGATCGATAGGATTTGCTCGGTCCCAATCTCTGGTGCTTCGGGTGATTTGCCCATTTGGAGAGCTTCTTCGGATGGCAAGTTTTCCTTGACCTCGGCTTGGGCCTTGATACGACAACAGCATACCCCTACCCCTCTTCTTCGTATATTTTGGGGATCTTGTCTTACTCCTACAATTTCTATCTTTCTTTGGCGTCTCCTTCTTCAGCGTCTTCCAGTGGATACCAAACTTCAGTCTCGAGGCACCTCTCTTGCCTCGAGGTGCTATTGTTGTCCAGATCCATCTATCCCTGTGTCGAGTCTTGTATCTCAGTCTGTCGAGTCTCCTTCTATTGAGTCGATTGATCATATCTTCGTGGAGAGCCCGACGGCTAAGAGGGTATGGCATCATTTTTTCTATCTTTTTGGCTATACACCTGCACACTACGCACATACCCCAGATTTTACTTTATTGGCAGCACTTCACTTCGCACACACTCACACACCACACACACATCACAACCATTGTGCCTTGCTTGATCTTGTGGTACTTATGGATTGCAAGAAATGACAGCAAGCACAAGGATATCACGGTTCGCGCTTCTTCCATTATTTACAGGGTCATCCAGCACATCAGGATTCTTCACCAAACCAAATTACTTTCGGCGGACAGCTGGACTGGCATTCCCCACGTGGCTGAGTCTCTTGGCCTATATTACCGAGTGAGAACACCAACTCTCACACCTCATCGAGTTGTTTGGCTTCCACCGGATCCGGGTTGGGTGAAGCTAAACACAGACGGAGCCCGTAGAGCATCCACCCAGATTGCAGCTATTGGCGGGATTATCAGAGGTTCGGACGCTGAGGCCATACTTGCATTTCACGAGAGGATCTCTGCCCCGAGCAGTATTGCAGCCGAGCTTGCTGCCCTTGCCTCGGGGTTGCGATTTGTTATTCAGAGGCAATTCACTAGAGTTTGGATCGAGCTTGACGCAGAAGTCGCTGTTCGACTTCTTTCGCACACGGACCAAGGTCATTGGAGTCTTCAGAGTTCTCTCACGGCGATCCGGAACTCTCTTTATACTTTGGAGTACAGGATTACACATATCTACCGGGAGGGCAATACAATAGCTGATGCATTAGCTAACTTGGGGTGTACCTTCACAACAGCGGAGCTTCCCCGACCTATTCAGCAGATGATTCGGATGGACCAGCTTGGATATCCATCCTTTCGACGACAGTCTCGCACATAGGTGCCATGCATTCCACGTTTTTATATTATTGGCAATTTAGGAATTTTCGTGAACTTTACATGTTAGGAAGGGTTGGGGTTATTATGGATTGTTTGGGGCTATCAAGACTAGACTGTTTGCCGAATGGTGCCACACATTTCGCAGCCGTTATACCAGTTTCGCCCATTTTTGGCGAAAGTGTAAGTGGCCTCGGCTTTTGTGGTGAGGCGAACGGTCTACCTTGGTCTTCCACGACCTTCTATGATCATTCCCTACCCGCCCCTTTTATTATTTGGGCCACCTGTTTTGCCCGTATTCTTAACGTTTTGTCAGTTAGCTATTGTCTTTTGTTTGTCAATTGCTATTATTAGCCATATGTTGGGCAGTAGCAATTTGAGCAAAACTCATTATGTACTTCTTAAATATTGTTTTATAAACAGGTAGGGGGTCAAGCCTAACCCCCCACCCTCATCGGGTGTCGTTCTCTTGAAAAAAAAATAAAAAAATAAGATGTTTGGTGTGTGAAATATTGTTATATTATTCAATGGAGTTTTTGTGTATAAGTCTCCAACCAAGCATCGTTATTATTTTAAGTTTATGAGCTATATCTCTTTCACCAATAAGCTCATCCCTTTAAAATTTATTATAAATAAAGGAAACATTAATTTTGTCCACAAAAATTACCCCCATCCCTTTATACCCAATTCTTGTAACCCCAATTTAATCAATTTTGTCCACAAAAATCCAATTTTGACCACAAAAATCCAATTTTGACTTTTTTTTTTCAAAACTTTTTTTTTTCAAAAAAACATTTTTGTCGCCGGATTCCGGCGTTGACTTTTTTTCTTTTTTTTCTTTTTTCTCTTCCGGATTTTTTCGCCGGTTTCCGGCGTTCACTTTTTTATTATTATTTTTTTTATTTTTTATTATTTTTTTTACGTCCGCCGCTAAATGTTGACCGTAATTGTGTTGTCACTGACAGTAAATTAACGTAATTATGTTGTTAATCACTGTTAATTAACGTAATTGTACTGCCGTTGATAATACATTATGTAATTATTTTGCCGTTGACCGTAAATTAACGTAATATTATTATTTCTTATTTTTTGTTAATTAGTTTTATTTTGTTTGATTTCTTGACAAGTCAACCTAATTATATTACTGTCGTTGATAGTAAAATAATTGTACACACAATAATATTACTGTCAACAACATCAATATTATTATTTTTTAGGTTTTTTGTTTTGTTTGAGTTATTCACGGAGTAACGTAATAATATTACTGTCTATTATTGTAATATTATTGTAAACACAATAATATTATTGTGGTTAACGGTAATATTACTGTTGTTATAGTAATATTGTTGTCAACAACATCAATATTATTATTTTGTTTGGATTTTTTGTTTGTTTGAGTTATTCACGGAGTAATGTAATAATATTACTGTCTATTATTGTAATATTACTATGGTTGACGGTAATATTATTGTTGTTATAGTAATATTACTGTCACTGACAGTAATATTAATTCTTTTGGCTTTTTATTATGTTTACATTTGTTGAACGGTCAACATAGTAATATTACTCTATTACACAATAATAATGAGTTTTGTTGTGTTAATATTACTGTGCTAGAGATTAATATATCAATATTACTGTGTTAAACTGTAGTATAGTTAATTTTACCGTGTTTAACAGTAATATAGTTAATATTACTGTCAATCACAGCAATATTGATGTTTAAACGAAAAAAAATGTTACAGAAAAAAGAAAAAAAAAATCGAAAAGTCAACGCCAGAATCCGGCGGCAAAAAAAATTTGAAACAAAAAAAATTTTGGGTCAAAATTGAATAATTTGTGAATTTTAGGGTCAAATTGAGGTTAAATTAAATTAAGGATGAAATTGGAGCATATTAAAGTATGAGATGCTATTTTAGTCTTTCACAAAAATCTGGACCATGTGTGGACTTATTTGTAAATGAGTTTTTTGTCTGGATCTCTTTATGAATAAGTACCCATTGATGGGTTTATTTGTAAAGACCTCATATTCAATTGGAAAAGGTACATCTTTATACAAGAGTACAAAATCAATTAGGTCTATAATATTGCCTATAAATTAGGGCAGGATATATCTAGGATGGTAAGAAACTAATTGAGATATACAAAATATTATGTTTTCTATTACATATAAGGGGTCTTAAGATATAAATCCGTTGTGACAAACCTTATTAGAACTAAATGACAAGCGTAATTAAAATTTGTTTCACATCCTTTATGAAAATTCATTCTAAGAATGCCCCTCCACTAAAAAATTCGAAATTATATCAGATTGTAAATATTCTATCATGTACTATGGTGTACTATGATATGATATAACATTTTTGTATTTTATTTTTTACATGGAATACGTTTCTGTTTTTGTTTTTTTTTTCATTACTATAAGAATCTATTTTTTTCTACATAATATTGAAAATTATAATTGTTTTACTTTTTTTCCGGTCGTAGTCATCTGCAGACACCCGTAGTTTCGTTTTTGTCAAATAATACAGCAGATTTTAAAAAAATACTATGGTATGCTATGGTACGCTATGGTATACTACTGTATAATGTGGCGTATTATTCCGAATTCTGTCATTCACCAACTCCCGCTGCCAAACCCTAACTTCCAAAATCTTCCAGCCACCGTTAAATCATAGCAGCCAACAAATTTCAGCTGCCGCCAAACCCTACCTGCAAAATCCTAGTCGTCCACCAACCCTAGCCGCGGACCAAATTAAACCCTAGTCATCGACCAAATTAAACCCTAGCTGTCATAGCCGTCGACCAAATTAAACCCTAGCCGTCATAGCAGTCGACCAAATTAAAGCCTACCATACCTGCAAAAACCTAGTCGTCCACCAACCCAAGCCGCCGACCAAATTAAACCCTAGCCATCGACCAAATTAAACCCTAGCCGCCATAGCCGTTCACAAAATTAAACCCTAGCCGTCGACGGTATTAAAACCTAGCCGCCATAGCCGCCACCATCCGCCATAGATCTGATCAAATTAAACCCTAGCCATCGACCAAATTAAACCCTAGCCGCCATAATCATCGACCAAATTAAACCCTAGCCGTCGACCAAATTAAAACCTAGCCGCCACCATCCGCCGTTGATCTGACCTCCACCGCCATAGTTGTCATCGCCTCCTACCTCCATAATCATCCCCTTATTAACGCCGCCTCCACCGCCATAGTTGCGCTATAGCCATCGCCCCTCATCAAATATCTTGATATAAAATTATAATATTTAACATAGAAAAAATATAAATTTCAAATTTCAAATTCAAATAACTAATAAAAATAACCTTCATAAATAAAAGCAGAGAAAATATAAAAATACATTAAAGTCATTAAAATTGGCTCAAAAATATTAAGTCCCTAAAATTAACATAAAAAAAATATATTCTAATTGGTCCTGGTCCCTCTAGGCATCAACCGGGTTGCTATCTCGTCGCGCATAGTTGCTATGTATTGCATGTCTTTGTCCGCCCACTATGGTCCAGTAGTTGTACCATCATTCACAAGGTTTAGCTCATCCTCGTTCGTACCATCAAATGTCATATTAGGTTGATCAAACTCCTCAAAAAGTGTATCACTTATATGATCTTTCCTTATAAAATCATGCACCGCAAAACAAGCAGTCATTATATTTCTCTGCACATTAAACAAAAAAGGGGCCATTTTTTGAAAAATCGAAAATCTTTTCTTCAGAACTCCATAAACTCGTTCGATGACATTCCTTAGTTGAGCATGAGCATGGTTAAATATTTATTCTTTAGTTAAATGACGCCTACAACGATAATCTCCTAATCAATATTGTACATTACGATATGGAACCATAAATTCTCTAGTATGTGTATATGAAGCATCACAAAGATATTATTTACCTGTAACCATTTAAAAAATATAAAGTAATATAAAATTTAACGTATAAATATTAAGAATTTAGTTTGAATTTAAAGTAATACCAGGTGGAGGCCATGGAAACCCGTTTCTTAGATCAACAACTGTATCCGTTAAGAGTCTTGAATCATGTGTTACCCATTCCCAACCTGCCCAAACGAACGTAAAAATCATATTAAAGTTGCATATTCCTAAAATATTTTGATAACATTCTCCCTTTCCTCTACCCCTATACATAGTCTGTTGTGAAATTGGAACAATTGCCGGTATTAATGTTCCATCAAGTGAACCAATTGCTCCCCACATTGAAATAAAATAAAAAAATTATGCAAACGTTAGAGAATTTACAAATCTAAAGCCATAAAATAATGACAAAAAAAAATATACAAAGCAGAAAAGTATCTACCTTAAAAATGCGGTTTAACCTCCTAAAACTTGCTGAAATGTTTGGGTTTGGGTCAAATGTTGTGGGTGTTGACATCAAAATTGAGATTAAATTACGAATTAATAGCCTAAATAAATGGGTTATTAATTCGGATCTCGATTAAAAGTCCATAATAAATTTGGGCTTATATCAATTTTTGAGATTAAATTACAAATTAATAATCCAAATAAATCGGTTATTAATTTGAATCTCAAATCAAAGCCCGTGAAGAGTTTGGGCTTTATATCGAAGTCCACACTAAATTTGGGCTCCGCAAATGTGCGATGTGAGTTAACTCAAAATAAGTACTAAATTCTTATTCATTTGGGTTAGCTATTTGGGCTTATAAAATCTAGCCCACGTGAAGTGGCAAGTGGTCAAACCCACCGGTCCAAATTTCAAGTCAAGAAACCCTAAAACCGAGTCTATAAAAGTAGGTCTCAAACATATACAAGGAGGGGGTGATCAAAGTACACAAGCATCAAGCAAGGCGTACATCAAGCATTCAAAAGCTCTCAAGTTTCGAGCTCTTGCCACGACGAAGAACAACAACCGCGGAGGTTCTACATCTTCATCAAGGCGCCATATCCACAAAGACCTAGAAATCCCCAAATCGATTTTTAGATATCCATATCTACTTCCGCAAATCAAGGAAGGAATCAAGCTCTCAATTCAAGAACAAGCTTCGGCCCTTGGATTAAATCTAGGAGAAGATTCAGAGGAATCGACAAAGATTGTAACCCATTTCGTTTTGATTAAAATATATTTATTTGTTCCTATTTTTTCTTGTCTTGTAATTTATTTTGCAGACATTTAAATTTGAGGTTAACAAATTGGCACGCCCGGTGGGACAACTTTGCCTATCATCTCCTCTCCTACATCGAAGCGCATATCCTCGTGTTCAACGATCCAATGGCTCCAATGAAGAACCAAAACTCTTTGATCCAAAAGGCTGCCGAGATTGCCACCGTTGTTGGTTTATCATCCACCGGGGGCAAGATCGATAATACAACTACGACAAACGGCTCAAGCTCCTCGGGCTCGGAAGAGATCGACTCCAAATCTCAAGCCTTCACCACATTGCCGGTTATGGTGGTTGATGCGACTTCCGTGGATGAGCAATTGGCGCACTTGACCCAAACAGTGGCCAATCTTCAAAAAATAGTCGAAGACAAAGACATTAAAATCGCTCAATTAATGGATAAGTTGGAACAGTCAGAGGTTGGGGAGTTTAGCCCGAAGCACGAATCTTACCCGCTTCGTGACGAGAAAGCAAAGCAAGTGGAAGAAGCACATCCCAAGCCGGACTTCGTGCAAGGCGCCACTCATTCTTCGATGTCCGTTGCCACGCTATCTGTACAACAATTGCAAGAGATGATCGCCAATACTATCAAAGCGCAATATGGAGGACCGTCTCAAGTCTCACCCATGTACTCAAAGCCGTACACTAAGCGGATAGATGCATTGAGGATGCCAGCGGGATACCAACCCCCAAAACTTCAACAATTCGACGGAAAGGGGAACCCCAAGCAACATATTGCTCATTTCATCGAAACTTGCAACAATGCGGGGACTAACGGCGATCTCTTGGTGAAACAATTCGTTAGATCACTCAAGGGAAATGCTTTCGATTGGTATGTCGATTTGGAACCCGAGTCCATCAACAGTTGGGAAGAGATGGAACATGAATTCTTGAATCGCTTCTACAGCACGCGTCGTATTGTGAGTATGATCGAGCTTACTAACGCGAAGCAGTGGAAAGATGAACCGGTTGTGGATTACATCAACCGTTGGCGTGCACTAAGCCTAAATTGCAAGGATAAGCTATCGGAGGTGTCGGCAATTGAGATGTGTATCCAAGGGATGCATTGGGGGCTTCTTTACATCTTACAGGGGATTAAGCCTCGAAATTTTGAAGAATTGGCTACGCGTGCCCATGATATGGAGTTGAGTATCGCGAACCATAAGAGTGCACTCCCGCTAGATGGTCAAAAAGGGGAAAGAAAGGATTTTAAGAGAAACGAAAAATTCTCTAAAACTTCTACCAGGGAGTCAATGGCCATAAAAACAGTGGGCTTGAAAATTCCTTCGAAGAACGAAGATGACAAAAACCGGTGAACATCGCATATCAGGCAA
>NW_012193927.1:83247-99388 GCF_000504015.1 Erythranthe guttata | reverse complement strand
CTTCAATTTTTTCCTTTCTTTCTTCAGCAAAAATTAGGGCTTATAAATTTAGTGCTTCTTTTCTCAAAAATCTCACACTCAAAAATCAAAAGCACAAAGAAGCTATTTTTCCTTCATCTACTGTATCATGGCATCCCCACCTAGAAATCCTCTTCCAGCCGCCGATGATGATGCCCACAACGATGCTGCAGCACCTGAAGTGGCAGACCCAAATCTAGCCATCATCGTTCATCCGGTCAACCTTGATGCTATTCCTATCAGCTACATTGAGCCCGGCGACGAGCTGAACCCGATTGACCCAGACAACTTCGATTTTGTGGGTCCCTCTTCCACCGCCGGTAGGTTTCCAACGCGCCGGTCCAAGCGCACAATCCCTTTCCCAGATCTGAATACTGCAGTGCCACAACGCCGGAGAGGAGAAAACTCTCCCCGGAGAGGAAAGAGAGGTGGAAGAAGAGGAGGGAGAGGTAGCCGCACTCCAGTTCGGTCAAATCCACGAAGAGGTCTTCATTTGGTAGATGAAGAAACTGATGATGAAGCAGGGGATCCTACCTTCGCTGCACCACAGGCTCAAGCCTTGTCCTCCAGCTCCTCCGAGTCTTCATCCAACAACTCACCTTCCCCAGCATCTACTAAGGGGGAGACGTCACAGCCCAGCATGGCAACAACAGCCTCTCAACAGTCTGTTCCTGAAGGTGTTGCTGCACCTGTTTCTGAAGGTGTTGCTGCACATGCTCCAGTAGATGCATCAGCAAATGTTCCTCAGAATGCTGCTGAGGATGCTGCCCCTTATCAGGATGAAGAAATGCCTGATTTTTCTGGAATGTCATCAGCAGAGCATGTAGACATTCCATCTGTGGATGCTCAAGACTTCACCACTACAGAAGAAACTCCATCAGCACCTCAGGGAGATCCTCTGGAAGCCCTGGCAGAAGCAGCAGCTCAAGCAGATGCAACTCCTCCTCAGACTGAAGAACAACCAGAGAAAAGTGATGACAGCTGGGAGGTTCCTCTAGCTGCTTTTCGCAAAAATTTACCCTCCTCTGACTCTGACAGTGAATCCTCTGAAGACTCTTCTCAGCAGGAAGAAGGTGTTGCTCCACTTGCTGCATCACCTGAACCAGCATATGTCCCTGATGAGCTTGAAGATTCAGAAGATGATGACTCCTCAGAAGAAGAAGAACCAGACTTGGATGGGAAGAATTTGTCAACCCCTTTTGAGGTAACCAATGCCTTCAGTCCTCATTTTTATTTTGAATCTCATTCACTGTTGAGTCCTCAAGTCATGAATTGTCAATTCATTGAGGAAAAGAAAATTTCTAAGGAAGAATTTGATAGGCATAGGATAACTGCTTTTCTTCACCAAAGAAAAATCCTTAACCTAGTTGAGATTGCCTGCTCTTATGATCCCTTGGTTGTGAAGGAATTTTATGTCAATTTGCAAACCTCCTTTTTAAAGAAAAACTCTCCAAACTTTGGCAAAGTTTTTGTGCGCAATGCCATCTTTTCTTTTTCTCCCAAAATTATCAACTCTCATTTACAAACTCCTACTGTGATTGATGAGGATAATTATGGTGATTTTACTGAGATTTGCAAAGTTATTTCTGGAAATCGTTTAAAAAATTGGCCTGCACACCCAAGAAAATTTCAAGTGTCTCAACTCACTGCCTTTTACTCTGTCTTATTTAGACTCACAGTGATGAATTGGATTCCATCTAAAAATGTCTCTGTGGTAACTAAACCTCATGCTGTACTCATGTACAAATTGGGGATGGGATTACCAGTGGATTTTGGTAAACTGTTCTTTGATACTATTGGTCATCTTGCCCAGAAAATTTCACCCTCCACTCATCTTCCCTATCCTTCTCTCATTTACTCCATTCTACTCTCACAAAATTTGGGCCAAGATGACTCAGAATATCTTCACACTCCACAAGGCATGATCACTGTTTCTCAAAATTTTCTGAGAGCTCCTCATGTTCAAGATCTTCCCTGGAATGGAGATAATTTTCTCTCAACTGAATCAGGTCAAAATAACATTGGTACTGAGGGTGTTGCACCTAATGTTGACAACACTTTTAACCTTCTTGTGTCTGTTCCTAGAGATCTTCTATTGCAGCAGCTTACTCATTCTCTAGCTCAGATTACCTATCATCAGTCCATGGTGGAGATGATTCAGAAGGCTCTTTCTGATCAAAAAGGGGGAGAAAAAGGTCATGAAGCTGAGGCAGGAACATCTCACCCTTTGGATGCCAGAGGCAGAAGGCAAGGAGTTAATGAAGAAGAAGCAAAGAAAGAGGGTGAAGAGGAGAGCAGTGGATCCAGTGCAAGTGATGGAGGAGCAGCAGCTGACACTGAGGAGACTTAGGAGATTCTACTTTAAATGTTTTAATGAACAATACTTTGATTTTGTTCTGTTTTATTTTCCCCTGAACTTTTAACTAGGATTGCACTTTGGTTATTTCTTGTTTAAGTTTTTGTTGAACTATCTTGCTGAATTTGTTTTGAATTGATCTTTCTATATTCTTTTGGTATTTTCAAATTTAGGGGGAGTTCCAGCAATATCTCAGGGGGAGTTCTAGCTAAAATTTAGTTTTGATCAGAAAGTTAAAAAGGGGGAGTTTGAAACACGTTGTTATATTTTACAAAAGTGTTTTTAACTCTCTTACTTTCAAACTAAATTTTAGTTATTACTTAGTGGGCTAAGTGTTATTACTTAGTGGGCTAAGTAGTGATTAGTGGGTTTAATTGTGGGTTTTATTTTAACTTCCTAACTAACCCACTAACCCATTATCTTGAGTGCTCTTGTGGTTGGTTTTCTTGCAGATCATGGGCTGAGGAGTGGAAGCTTGGCAAGTCTATAAATACCAAACTCAAGACTCAAGAATAGTGCAGATTTCGAGAGAACAAAAAGAGAGCTAAAGTTTTAATCTCGAGAATTTTAGAGTGTTTTCTAGGATCTGTTTTACGTACTCCTTATGAGTACATTCTTTGAAATCTAGAATTTTTAATATTTTTCTTTTAGTATCTAGATTTGATTGTAAGAATGATCTTGAAAAAGATTCATTCATAAGGAAGAAGTTTTCGCACTCTTCTGTTTGTATTCTTGGAATACTGATTTTAATATATTTTTCCGTCCTGTAAAGGGCAAGTTCACAAGTCTTTACTTGTGAACATTTTTAATTCTGAGTATTGTTCTTTTATCTTTATATTTCCGCTGCATGTTTGTTCAAGTGTCATAACACTTAAGATAACATCTCTGTATAATACGAATTCGGGACCATAAATTCTTTCACTACCCAAATATTATTTAATAATTTCCAAACCACCCTTATTATCCATAACCCATTGCCGTTCTCTTTCTTTTTCTCTCGTCTTCTCGTCTTCTCGTCTTCCCTCTTCTCGTCTTCTCTCTTCTCTTGGCAATTACTTCGTGCCATTGCATCTCTCCAACATCCGGCACTAAACGACATCGAGATGCTCGAGCCGCTGGAAGGAGCTTCTCGGCTTGAAGAAGCTGTATCAGAGCAGCAACGCCAAGCAAGAGGATCACCAAACGGCGTCGTCCTTACCCACACACAGCGAAACCAACAAAAATGGCAGCGGCGGCGGCGGCGTTAACTTGGTGTATTCTTTAGCTCTTGTTATTTATTTTATTCTTGTTAGGGATTGGTTTCGAAGGAAAGTTGGTGTAAAAACAGTTAGAATATGGAAGTGGGGTGGTGATGCTGTGGTGTGGCGACGACGTGGTGACGATGAAGAATAGATCTAGGGTTTTTTGGTGGATTGTGGCGGAGGACGGCGCAGGAAAAAAAATTCGCGCAAGCAGGGCCCTTAATCGACTACGTGGTTTAATCGACTATGTTCAATAGTCGATTAAGGCTTAATCGACTATGTTCAGTAGTCGATTAAGGTTAACCGACTCTAGTTGTTAATTTTTTTTTTTTTTTTGATTTTTTGTTTATTGATTCCAATGTATAAATCAATTACAATGTTTGTATTTTTTTTTTAAATATAATTGATTTTATTTTTTTTTGTAATTGTGATTTGTTATTTTTAATAGTTAAATTTTTAATCGACTATCCATTAACAAACCTGATAGAGAAAAAAATTAAAAAAATAAAATAAAATTTAAAAACAAAATTAGAAACAAAAAAAAAGTTAAAAAATAAAGAATTTCCTTAATCGACTATGAAACATAGTCGATTTAAGACTAATCGACTATGGTTCATAGTCGATTAAAAAAACGGAAAAGAAAAAAAAAACGTGGAGCGCGTGACCCAGTGATGAGGTGGCGGGTGGGGTAAAGCTGGAAAGCACAATGGCTGAAATTGAACATGGGCTTTTCTCAAATGGTCTAAAATATTTTGGGCCTATCCCCATTAAAAAAATTAATGGGGGGTTATGTCAAAGAGCCCCTCTTTTTTAAAGGTGTTGGTATATGCAGCGGGCCTTTTATTGAATGCAGCGGAAACTTTTTCATTTAATTTTTTTTTTGAATTTCTCTTTCCTACTCCCAAAATCTCTCTAAAAATTTGAATTTCGTCAATTTTTTCGACTTTGAATCCATAGCAAACGAGGCTCGATTCCGGTAAATTTTCAATATCCCACTGCTTTTAATTAGTTTTATTTACAATTTAGGTAAAAACACATGTTTATGATTAAATCTAGCCAAATTTTAAAAAAATAAAAAAAATTGAAGCTCCCGTTTTCTGCTATTTTATGTTAAAACCACTATATTATGTTAATAATGTAGTATTAATTAGTATAACTTAGGTACTAATATAATATAATCTAGTGTAATATAATTTTAATTTAATATAATATATTTTAATATATTATGTTAAACATATAGTATTAATTAGTATAACTTAGGTATTAATATTATATAATCCAGTGTAATGTAATTTTAATTTAATATAATATATCGTAATATATTATGTTAATAATATAGCAGTATAACTTAGGTACTAATATAATATAATCTAGTGTAATATAATCTTAATTTAATATAATATATTGTAATAATATAATATATTTTAATATATTATAGTAATAATGTAGTATCAATTAGGATAACTTAGGTACTAATATAATATAATCTAATATAATCTCGTTTATTTACAGTGTTGGATTTATGAGTACTTCTGCCCTTTCCGAGCACCTATTAATCTGGATTATAGGGAGACGCAACCTCGTTTCCTGAAATGGAAACCACGCAAGGGTATTTTCGAGCTTGTTCTCGATCCGAAGGATGCTTGATGATATGCAGGCCGATCATGTATGCATTTTAATTGTTGAATTTATTTATTTATTGTTCGGTTGATGTATTTAGTTTATTATAACGTAAATCTAATTGTTATTGCGTAAATCTAATTTACCAGATTGACTGGATGCCTTACGGTATGCACGTGCATAGACGCGTTCCACGTACACTGTATTACGGATGTATACAGTTTATGGAGATTATCGAGCCATATTTGCCGGATCGCGTCTTACGGCAGTTCGGCTTTAGACAGACCACTTAGAGATTTCTACTCGATTATTGAGAACCACTTAGAGATTTCTAGGATGAGGGAGTTCAGTGAACTCATCAACTTACGAGCACCCACTTATGCATGCCAATATCACAATACCGTTTACTGATGAGACGCAATACATATACACTAAGTTCTAGTCTCTTAATGTGAAAGGCCGATATCCTCATTGGTGGCGTAACCCTTCGACTAGGAACACGGTTTAACAGTTATAAATTTAAGTAAATATCTCACGATCCTAACAGATCAATTACATGTAATTGTAATAACTGTAAGGGCTATATCTATGTTTGAACAAGGGACAAATATATAGAATGCCAAGGTGTTTTATCATTAATACGAAAAACATTATTTATTACAAGAATAAATTGAAAGACCACAGCCACAAGTTGGTTTGTTGTACTCTAACACACTATTACCACTTATTTGCGATACGTGCACTAGTGATTGTGAGTTCAGTTAGTGATGAGTACTTATTTCTAATGGTTGGGTGTGTTCGCAGATTTCATGAAATAAAAATCATTTTTAAGCAACTTATTTGAAACAAAATTGCTTCAATGTTTTTTTCTTATATATATTTTAAGCAACTTATGTATCATATATAGGCGTTGTTTGCAAAAGTTTGTTAAAAAAAATCAGAAGTTGGTGATCATGAGTTAAAGTTATTGATAAGTACTTATTTCTAATAGTTGTGTGTGTTTGCAGATTTCATGAAAAATAATTTTTAATGAACTTATTTGAAATGAAATTGATCCAGGGGTATTTCTTATATTTTTTAGCTTAAAGTAGCTTCTTTTATTTTTATTTTTAAATTTAAGATTACAATAAACATTTCAAAAGTGATTATGAGCAAAAAAAAGCCGGCGAGCACTTTTCAAAAGCTACTGCATGCAAACACCTAACTCGGTCTTCTGCGCGTCAAGTTTACGACTTTATCTGGTTCAATCTCGCCATGTGTTATGTTTTTGTTTTTGTAGTTCCTTATTTGTAGTTTCATTAAAACTTTGTATAACTTTTTTTTTAATCTATGTTTTAAGATTGGGTTATCTTGCACGGATAAATCACTCCGAAAGGATCTTAATCGGATTGCTCAAACTACAGATACGTCCACCTCAAAGGGTTTTCACTCCGTATTGACTGGCAATAACATTTTTTTCTTTTTCCGTATCTTGCAGCTTAGCTAACACATTAATGTCGACTCATTTCTCTCGATTAAATTTTCTAGGCCTAATCACTTTTATTACCAATTTTGTCATTTATTATTAGTGAGTATTTTATATGGAGAGAAAAAATCGTTCAATAGTATTCTTCTTTTCTTAGTATGTGTAATAAGAGATTTATTTGCAGGAGGAGTTGTAATAAGAGATTTATTTGTGTGCTTATAACAAAAACTTTTCAATATTAGGGTTTACTTGAATATGCATGGAAGAATGTTTTGAAATTATTTATATCCTGAAATGAAAATATGAGGAATTCTATGAGTATGCACTTGGCACCTAGTTCATTTGGATTGATGGGGTTGATTATAATTTATAAGATTGGTTTAATTGGTTATAATTTGAATTAAATTATTTGTTATAATTGACAATATGTATATGGGTACATTTGAGAAGAATGATTACACAACCCTTGTATTGGGAAATTGAAATTGAACTAACATGGTGTTTGATTAAGTTTATAAGATGTTTAAGAGCTTATAAGCTCTTTCAAAGTTTCTACACGTGTAGATATTTAGCCCAATACCCATCATCATCACCAACAACATTTGGAGGACCGCCATTAATACGGCGTTTTCTACCTGAGCTAGATTGAATATATCTGAATTTGCGTCCCTATATTAATTCCTTCATTTATCGAGAAGAACCATTGAGGTGTTGGCCGCCATGGCGCAAACTCAATTTGATAATTCGAAATCAAGAACTGAATTTTAATTGCAGGGAATATTTTTTTAGGAAAATTTTGTTCTTTTTGTCTTAAAAATTATACTTTTTTCTTTTTTTTTTGTTAGAGATGGCTAATAATCCTGAACATGGAAGAAAATATTCAAAAAAAAAATACTATTTTGAAAGATGTAATAATCCGAGAAAGGTTTTGTGTATATTTGTTGGGAAAGCAACAGGCATCCATAGAAAAATTATGTGTGTGGTAAGGCATGTGCAAGTCACGCGCATTGAAAAAAATAAAGACGAAAAAGCTAATGTGCTAAGGCATGTGCAAGTCACGCGCGTTGGAAATTGTGAAAATTTGCCAGAATATTCTCTTTAGGTGGTTAAGTGAGTTAAAATAACGGGTTTGAATGTGCATATGCATATTCTTTTGTTAAGGTGGCAAATGGCAAAACCAGGCAAAGTACATGTGATGAAATGCTATTACCTCTAATTTATAGAGGTATTAGCATAGACCCCCTGTGTTATCTCTAATTGTCAAAAAGTCCCTCTGTTATAAAAAATAACAAAAACCCCCCTATGTCGTGTTTTGCGACGCACACCGGTCCTTACAACAAAATTGTCTGTTGACTTTTGTGAAAAGACGAAACTACCCTAGTAAATTTTAATTAATTCAGTTTTAAATAATAAAGGGAAAAAGGGCATAGGGGTGTCGGAGAAGACACCGAAAAACACGAAATTTAGTATTCGTTGTGGATTTTTTTTTCTGAAAAAATCTCGAATTATGTATGTTTTTTTCTGAAAATATCGATCGGGGCAGATGTTTCCTGGGATTTTCAAGGGGTTTGAGATCTGCTTTGTTGTGGTGAATTTGCACAAGTTGTTGCAGGGTTTTTTGCAGTAGAAAAACGAGCTTGAAACTAATTCTTTTTCCACTCTTAGATTTTTTTGGATCTTAATCAGAATAGAGCTTGAGGCTCAAAACTGGGTGTTTTTTGTTTTTCGAGAGAGCTTGAGGCTTCGAAATTAAGAGAGAATGCTTTACAAACCGATCATCTAAATCCTCTTTCTTCGCAGTCGAAGAGTCTCTAGAGTTTTGTCTTTCGTCATGGAGGAGCCGCGACCGAAACTAAAGGGCCGATGACCCGTTGCCTGAATGAAAAAATTTTGCAAAACAGTCCCTGACATAAGGGAGAAGAGGGCTTTTCTGAAATTGAAGGGGACTAAATTGAGAATATTGAAAATTTTCTTTTTGGGGCTTGTTTTCCAAATATCTAAATTAAATGATATTTGAGTCTTTTCAGGTTAAAAAACCAACCCCTAGTCGCATATTTCGCGAGTGTATGCCACCATCAACTCAAAAGGGCCTTATTGCCTTTGACTAACTTTATTAGGGCGGTTCTTGCTAATTTTTTTAATACAGAGACCTTGGTGGCAATTAAAGATATCACATGGGTGGTCAATGCTAAAAGCTCCTAATTTATACAATAAAACTTAAAACTTTGTTAATGACAACAAAAAATTTTGTAAATTAACAAGAACTGAAAGGGCTCAATAAATTATTACATCAAAAAAAAGTAAAGAAAATATCCCCTATTTTCAAAAAGAGAATCGACTTGTTATGATGTGAACAACATGAATGACATGTAAATAAAAACCAAAACATTAAAACATAACGAATATGCGTGGATCAAAAGAATCTTCGACACTGAACTCGAGACGAAACATAGAGACTATATATCTATCGAGCGCTTTCGTTTCCACTTCCTCTTCGGTTTCGGTTTCTCAATAGGGAAGTACATACTCTCCATATATGGAACCGTAACTACTCCACAGCGAAAAAGTACTTTTTAATCTTCACTTTTTTCAAACCTCTTTTCACAAGGGTCGTAAATTATTACATTGTAATCTTCACTTTCTTCAACCTCTTTTCACAAGGGTTGTTGTAAATTATTAATCTATCCTTATTTTTGTGGAACACAATCTTATTTCCCACGGAACATAGTTTCAACGAAAACCAAAATGGCATCTTATATTCAACCCTTATTAACTCCTTCGAAGAATTATTGTCTACGCCATTTTCCTTCGTACAAATCTGAACCTTACAGAAATTGCAATACATGCACAAAGAACCCCTCACATTAACCAAGTAAATAATTTTGCATTTGTCTACATTTTCCGGCAAACGCAAAAACTTGAACTTGTCATCTCTCGGATCATAATACACTATTTTTGTAACAGTCAGGCGACTCCAAACCCAATAGCTAACCCCGTCAACACAGACTCCTTTCGGTGAAGTGTTCCTTGGATTGAAACCTAAACCAGTGTATTCAATTTCGTATTCTTTTTTCATCAGAATCCAGGATTTCTTCTTACAAGAATAAACTGAGTAGTGGTACCAATCCGCAACAACAACCTTAAATTCGTCAGTGTTTGGATCACGGCAAAGCCCGAAAGCCGCCTTACTGCAGCCCTTCCGATGCCAAAGCTTTTCCGCTGTTCGAGTGGATGGATTCCACAACACAAGTCTCTGGTACGAATGGTTGGTTAAGAGTAGGATGCCATCACAAAAGCATAATACCAACCCACACCCAAAGGGGGCTTCTATTACTACTGGTAGGGTTTGAAATTTTTCACCGTCGAATTTAACCACGGAAAATCGGATAGAAGAAGTACTCGACATCGCACGATGAAGGAAAAGGTTATGCGAGGTTGAATGCTTAGATTTTTGGATATGATTCTGGATGAATACAGGATCTGTGATTATAGTATTCCATGACTTGGAAACTGATTTGAATCGGTAAAGAGATTTTACTGATAAGTTTGATAGAATAATTTCTACGATTTCCGGTGGAAAATTTGATTTTTTATCAGCCATGGTTTGGAGTTTGTAGGCAGCGGCATTGATTTGCAGCATGTGTGTGTGCATTTATATATATATACAGTTCCGTGAGTTACGGATTCTGCAACAGAGTTGTATGGTATTTTGCGTCTCTTAGAAGATTAATTTTCCTTATCTTTGAAAATATCGTTCCAAAAAGAAAATATGAATATACAAGCCGTATAGTACAACCAATTCTAATGTATGCTTAACTGGGCCAACTCAATAGACCTACAATTTCTTTACCTACTGGGTCACAAGTCCAATATTCAAAACCACTACTATCGAGGCCCAATCACCTTCAAATAAGGTTTTGGCCCGTTAATCTCAACTAATTAAACTTCAGCCCAATCAATGAGATATATATAAATGTTTGAACTTATTCCTTAAGTTATGTCCTATTATCTGAGTAATACTATAACACGTATTCTCTGGACTATTTCCACTATCCGCACGTCTGACTTGAGCGTCGGAGGGGTTTCCGCCAGATCAACCATCGGCTTAGTTTACATGTTCTATGATCACAGGTATCTCAAGGTCATCAAGCTCGTGAGCTAGTGATCCCATCTGCTCTTCCAGCTCAGCATACTTCCACTTTCTAAGGTGATCTATTTCTAGCATCATCAAATTCCAAATTCTTAAACTTTGTACATGTTTTCCTTTTGGAAAATTTTTAATTTTGGTCCTATATGCTGGTCTCTTTATAGATTTAGTCCTGCAAGTTGACATATTTCAATTTTACATGCAAGAATTGTGAAAAATTAGTATTTTTAGTCCTATTTCACTCGAACTTGAATTTTAGTCGTCATTTCTCGAAAACCAGGTAACACATCGCTGCAAAGAAAGTACTTGTTTCACAAGAATCAATTTGGACGAGGACGACAGGGAATTGAACTAGCAAATGAGAAGTTCAAAGAGCAGCCGCAAAGATCGGGTGATGGACCTTTCTGCATTATTTGCCACAAAACGAATCATAACTCAAGAGATTGTCGATTCAAGTGCGAGAGATGTAAAATCCCCAATCATTCACAAAGGGATTGTTGGTTTCAAAAGAAGAACTCTACATAAGCAAATTTTATCGAAGAAGGGAGTGATGAAAAACTCTTTTATACGTGCTTGAATGCCGAACATGAGTCGTTAGAGGTTTGGTATCTCGATAGTGGTTGTAGCAACCACATGACGGGGAATCGAAACCATTTTGAGCAGCTTGACGCTAACTTCGCCTCTCAAGTTTCACTTGGCGATGGAAAAATGAGAAGTGTTCAAGGAAAGGGAACCATTTATGTCTACAACAAGGGAGGTACGAAAAAGCTTATTCGTGATATTCTTTACGTACCTAATTTAACGCATAGCCTTCTAAGCATTGGTCAGCTAATGCGAAATGGATATTCCATTTCCTTTGATGATGACAAGGGAGTAATATTCGACAAGAAAAATAATATGATTGTGGCCGAAGTCTATATGACTGAAAATAAAGTCTTTCCTCTCATAATGCCATCTAATCCTGAATTTGCGTTGAAAACCGAACAAGTTCGTGATTCTTATCTTTGGCATTTGAGATACGGACATTTGAATATGAAAGGGCTGCATATTTTGAAGCAAAAGAAAATGGTTATCGGGCTCCCGGATATCAAAGGAGAAGAGAAAGTATGTGAAGGCTGCGTATTTGGAAAAATACACCGGTTACCTTTTCCGAAAACCTCTTGGCGTGCTAAAGCTCCTCTCAAATTGGTTCACTCGGATATTTGTGGTCTTGTTCCCACCCCAACTTTCAACCAAAAAAGGTATTTCATTCTTTCTATTGATGATTTTAGTAGAATGATGTGGGTGTATTTTTTGCAAGAAAAATCGGAAGCTTTTTCGGTTTTTCTCCACTTCAAAGCAATGGCAGAGAGGCAAAGTGGACATCAAATGAAGACTCTCCGGACTGATCGTGGGGGAGAATTTATTTATTCTCCGTTTATGAACCATTGCAAAGAAAATGGCATTACAAGGCAGCTCATTGTAAGTCGTAGCCCGCAGCAAAATGGAGTGGCCGAACGGAAAAATCGTACGGTTGTCGAGATGACGAGGAGCATGTTAACATTCGAAGGCCTACCAAATAATTTATGGGCAGAGGCTGTCAACACTGCCGTTTATATCTTGAACAAGTCTCCGACAAAAGCCGTTCGAAACCGCACTCCGTTTGAAGCCTGGAACAAAAGAAAACCAGTTGTTGATAATTTGAGAATTTTTGGCAGCATCGCCTATGCCCATATACCAGCTGTACATCGAGAAAAGTTCGACAAGAAGGGAAGGAAGTATCTGTTTATTGGCTATAGCGATGAGTCGAAGGGATACAGACTTCTAAATCCCGATTCGAATCAACTTGTGGTTTCGAGAGATGTTATCTTTGACGAAAGTGCAACCTGGGAGTGGAATGTTGAATCAAATCAACAACGAGCTGAAAATTCTGATTTTGTGGAACCATTATCAACTCGAGGTGCTGATTCTTCTCTGCAAAATTCACAAGAAAATGCAACTCCAGATTCACCAAGCACTCCTCAAAGGGAATCAGGCCTTAGTCAACTAATCGAGGAAGGCCCAGACTCTGAAAATCAGGTGAGAAAAGTTCGATTGTTAAAGGATATTTATGATTCTTGTGACATTGGTTTTTTCAGTTGCGAGCCACAAAGCTTTGAAGAGGCAGCAAGGGAAAATGTTTGGATTAAAGCAATGGGTGAAGAAATGAGTGTTATTGAAAAGAATAAAACGTGGGAGCTCGTAGATTTGCCGAGCAACAAAGAAGTCATTGGTTTGAAATGGATCTTCAAGACCAAGTACAATGAAGATGGCTCCGTACAAAAGCATAAGGCATGGTTGGTGGCCAAAGGGTACCCTCAACAGCCCGGTCTCGATTTCAATGAGACTTTCGCTCCGGTGGCTCGAATGGAGACAATAAGGACTGCTCTTGCAAATGCAGCACACTTTGAATTACAAGTGTACCAGCTTGACGTCAAATCGGCCTTCTTGAATGGAGAATTGCTAGAATAGGTTTACGTCGAACAACCACAAGTATTCGCCGTAAAAGGGAAGGAAAACAAAGTTTATCGGCTTCGAAAAGCATTATATGGGCTGAAGCAGGCTCCACGAGCGTGGAATAGCAAAATCGACGGATACTTTTGTCAAGCCGGGTTTCAAAAGAGCCCAAATGAACCTTCGCTTTATGTAAAAAAAAGAAGAAAAACATGATGAGCGAATTTGAGATGACTTTGGGAATGATGAAGTATTTTTTGGGAATCTAAGTTAAGCAAAGCAAGGGACAAATTTTCTTTCGCAAGAAAAATATGTTGAAGATTTGTTGAAAAAGTTTCATATGGCAAAATGCAAACCAGTAGCTACGCCTATGGTTATAAATGAAAAGCTACAGCAACTTGATGGTTCGGAAAAGGTGGATGCTACTCTTTTCAGAAGTTTAGTTGGATCACTCATTTATCTGACACAAACGAGGCCTAATATTGCTTTTCCGGTAAGTGTTATGTCTAGATTCATGAACGATCCAAGTTCAAATCATTATGCAGCAGCGAAACGGATACTTCGGTATCTCCAAGGAACTAAGCAGCAAGGTATCTTGTTTAAGACGGAGAAAGAGTGCAATTTAATTGGCTACACGGATAGCGATTGGGCGGGCGCTCTAGATGATCGCAAAAGCACAACAGGGTATATCTTTTGCCTTGGCTCAAACGTGATTTCATGGAGCTCAAGAAAGCAAAAACAGTTGCTCTTTCATCATCCGAAGCGGAATACATTTCAGCAGTTGATGCGGCTTGTGAGGCGGTTTGGCTAAGAAGACTTCTTGCCGATGTACAACTTAAGCAAAAGGAGGCCCCGGTGATCTTTTGCGACAATAAATCTGCTATATCAATGACCAAAAATCAAGTTTTTCATGCTCGTTCCAAGCATATTGAACTACGACACCATTATATAAGAGACTTGGTTAGCAACGAAGAAGTACGTATGGAGTTCATTGGCACAAGTGACCAACCATCTGATATCTTAACAAAAGCTGTGAGTTTGGAGAAATTGGAGAAGCACAAGGCTCTGTTGAAGATTACAAATTAAGCAAGGGTGTTAAAAGTTAATTTGTAATCTCAGCTATTAATATTTTAGAATTATCTAGAATAGCACGTTTCATCTTCCATCATTTTACTCAAAAAAAAAAAAAAAAATCTTCCATCATTAATGTGGAGAATTCTCTGGAGACTTTTCTTCTTTTTAAATACTCCATGTACTAGTATTTGGAATATCAAGAAAAACAAGTTAAAGAGCAGCAGCTCAATTGTCCCCTAAAAAATCAATTCTTGTTTGTTCATCTTCTTTGTCTTCTTTACCAACAATATTCTTCCATATCAAAGGGCAAATTCATTTAACGATCTTCCGTTGTGCCAACAGAGAGAACTGATCTTTGGGATCACATTCAAAATACCAGTAGTGGAGATCTTCCTTGGATTATTTGTACTCTATATGCTCAATTATCTAATATAGGATTTGAAGGAAACAAATTCACTTGGAGTAACAATCAACGGGAAGAAGAAGGATCTCGGAAATATTGGATCGTTTTCTGATAAATGGGGAAGCTCAGCTGGATCTTCCTGATCTCAAAGTTACTCACTTAACTAGAACTGTATCAAATCATGCTCCTCTTTTGTTAAAATTTACAGGTAGGTTCAAGCCTAAATATATTTTATTTTTCAAAAAATGTGGATTGACCACCCTCAATTTATTAAAGAGGTGGAAGAAACTTGGCATCAACCAGTTTATGGCAACCCATCCTCTATCTTTGTAAAGAATCTGAGAAGGGTGAAATTCTCTTAAATCATGTAATTGAATACTTTTGATAATGTTTAGGCTAGGATCTAGAATATTATCTGATCAAATTGACACTTTAGAAGCCCAACATCAAACTGGATGGTCTGATGAGATTGATAATCAAGTTAAGAGCCACATAAAAGATCTAGAGCATGCTCTTAAATGGGAGGCTGAGATTCATATTAATAAAACCATGTCTAAATGGCCTTCAATATGGGGACACGAACACCAAATTCTTCCATGCCTTGATGAGAGACAAAAGGAAAATAAAAAAAGATAGAAATCCAGGATGATGATGGTAATTGAATTGAGGACACAAAGATTCTGGGTAATTTTGCAGTTCAACACTTCTCCAAATTATTCACAGCATCCTCATACCATATGGAAGAGTCTCTTTTCCAGGCTTACCCATTGGCTTTTCAAGAGGAAGACAATGCCATGCTAAGTCAAATACCTACATGTACAGAAGTATATCAAGAAGTTGAAAATTTATCTCCTGATAACTCTCCTAAAATTGATGGTTTTATTGGTCACTTTTACAAACATTGTTGGGATATCATTAGGGATGATTTTATGAAAGTAGTTACAAGCTTTATTTTAGGGGATCACCTCATCAGAGGTATATCTACTACTTCTTTGGTTTTGATCGCCAAAGGTGGAGCAACCTATATAGTTGGGAGAATATAGACCTATTAGCCTTGGGAACTTATCCAGAAAGGTTATATCCAAGATTATAGCTTCTAACTTGCCAAGATCTTACCTAAGCTTACTGATGAAGAATAAAGTGGTTTTGAACGTGATAGGTATATTCATGAAACAATGGTTGTGGCTCAGGAACTGGTGAATGATATTGATAGGAAGACTTTTGGAAGCAACTTGCTTAATACTAATACTAATACTAATACTAATACCAATACTAATACTAATACTAATACTAATACTAATACTAATACTAATACTGATATTGATTACGGATATGGATACTGATA
>NW_012193927.1:70378-81702 GCF_000504015.1 Erythranthe guttata | reverse complement strand
AACTGAGTTTTAATTGTAGGGAAAATTTTTTTTGGAAAATTTGGTTTCTTTTTGTCGTAAAAATTATAATTTTCCTATTTTTTTCGTTAGAGATGGCTAATAATTCTGAACAGGGAAGAAAATACTCAAACCAAAAAAAAAATTATTTTGAAAGATGTAATTTATCCGAGAAAGGTTTTGTGTATATTTGTTGGAAAGCAATTGGGAAATCCATAGAAAAATTACGTGCGTGGTTAATTGAGGAAAAAACAGACGAAAAAGCTAATGTGCTTAGGCATGTGCAAGTCCCGCGCGGTGGTAATTGTGAAAATTTGACAGAATATTCTCCTTAGGTTGTTAAGTGAGTCAAAATAACGGGTTTGAATGTGCCTATGCATATTCTTTTGTTTAAGGTGGCAAAGGGCAAAAACAGGCAAAGTACAGGTCACAAAATGCTATTACATCTAATTTATAGAGGCATTAGCATAGACCCCCTGTGTTATCTCTAATTGTCCAAAAAGTCCCTATGTTAAAAAAATTAACGAAAACCCCCCCTATGTGATGTTTTGCGACGCACACCCGTCGTTGCAACAAAATTGTCTGTTGGATTTCGTGAAAAGACGAAACTACCCCAGTAAATTTAAACAATTCAATTTTAAATAATGAAGAGAAAAAGGACAAATGGACGTCGGAGAAGACACCGAAAAAGCACGAAATTTAGTATTCGTTGTGAATCTTTTTTTCTGAAAAATCTCGAATTATGTATGTTTTTTTTTCTGAAAATATCGATCGGGGCAGATGTTTCCTGGGATTTTCAAGAGGTTTGAGATCTGTTTTCTTGTGGCGAATTTGCACAAGCTGTTGCTGGGATTTTTACAGTAGAAAAACAAGCTTGAAGCTTATTCCTTTTCCACTGTTAGATTTTTTTGGATCTAGATCAGAATAGAGCTTGAGGCTCAAATCTGAGTGTTTTTTGTTTTTCAAGAGAGCTTGAGGCTTGGAAATTAAGAGAGAAGTATGAGTTGAAATGTGCTTTACAAACCGATCATCTAAATCCTCTTTCTTCGCAGTCGAAGATTCTCTAGTGTTTTGCCTTTCGTCATGGAGGAGCCGCAAAAATTGCAAAACAGTCCTTGACATAAGGGAGAAGAGGGATTTTCTGAAATTGAAGGGGACTAAATTGAAAATATGGGATTTTTGCAAAAACCACCTTTGTGTAATCTTGAATGGCGAAAAAAACCCCGTATTAAAAAATTTAGCAAAAACCCCCCTGTGAAATTTAGTCTAAGGCAATACGGACCTTGACAGCTTATCGTGTGTTACCCGCGCGAATTTTGTGCCCTGGTGTGTACTTTTTACCCCAAAAAGACCAAAATATCCTTTCAATGGGATAATTACACTTTTGGTCCCTCATGTTTGATCCGATTTCACTTTTGGCCCCCTTGTTCCAAAGTGAACAAAGTTCACCTCCAGGTTTCAATTTTACACACTTTTGGTCCCCGCCGTTACATGTCTGTTAGCAAGTAAAAGAAAACACTATCTTGGGGTGAAAATTGAAATTTTAAAATTTTTTGGGGCTATAAAATAATTATAAATTTACAATAGACTACTTATAATTTTTAATAATAAAAAAGAAAATAACGAAACAAATTATTTTTTATGATAACTAATATTATTATAATTATACTACTTATAATTAAATTTTTAATAATAAAAAAATTAACTAAACAAATTATTTTTAATCATACTTAATATTATTTTTAATTTTACTACTTATGATAAAAAATGAGTACCAAAAAAATAAATTAACTTAACAAATTACTTTTAATTATACTTAATATTATAATAATTATACTACTTATATTAATTTTTTAATAATAAAAAATACATTAGCTAAACAATTTAATTTTATTACACTTAATATTATTTTTATCTATACTAATAATAAAAAAAAAAAAGAAATTAGCTTAACAAGTTATTTATAATTATACTTAATATTATTATGATTATACTACTTATAATTAGTTTTTTAATAAAAAAAAATGAATTAATTACATTAATGTGAATTATACTTAACATAGTTTTAATTATACTACTTATGATTATTTTTTTAATAATAAAAACATAAATTCTAAATAAATTTAATCATACTTAATATTATTAAATATTTAATTATAAGTACTCTATTTTAAATTTCTAATTAGTTTCCAGCCCCAAAACAATTTAAAATGTTAATTATCGCCCCAAAATAGTGATTTCCGTTACTTGCTAACGGACATGTAACGGTGGGGACTAGTGTTTAAAATTGATACTTGGAGGTGAACTTTGTTCACTTTGGAACAAGGGGACCAAAAGTGAAATCGGGCCAAACATGAGGGACCAAAAGTGTAATTATCCCTCCTTTCAATTATAAATTTCAGAAATTACAGATTCGCCCCAGAAAAATTAAGCCCCAAAATGAAGTTTTAAAACAATTTCAATTCAGTCCTTAGCACTTCCAGAAAAGCCATCTTCTCCAACTTAACCCAATTTTTTTTTCGATCATGAACTCTGTAAACACTATTTAGCAGTGTGGTTCGTAAAAACTTCATTGTGGGGCTTGTTTATCAAATTTCTAAATTAAATGATATTTGAGTCTTTTCAGGTTAAAAAAACCAAACCCTAGTCGCAGATTTCGCGAGTGTATGCCACCATCAACTCGAAAGAGCCTTATTGCCTTTGACTAACTTTATTAGGGGGATTCTTGCTAATTTTTTTAACACGGAGACTTTGGTGGCAATATATCACATGGGTGGTCAATGCTAAGAGCTCCTAATTTATACAATAAAACTTCGTTGATGACAACAAAATATTGTGTGCTAGTATACAACAAACAACTAACCTTTTCCAGACACGAAATTTGTAAATTAACAAGAACTGAAAGGGCTCAATAAATTACTACAGCAAAAAAAATAAGTAAAGAAAATATCCCCTATTTTCAAAAAGAGAATCGACTTGTTATGATATGAACAAACCTGAATGACATGTAAATAAAAACCAAAACATTAAAACATAACGAATATGCGTGGATCAAAAGAATCTTCGACACTGAACTCGAGACAAAAAATAGAGACTATATATCTATCGAGCGCTTTCGTTTCCACTTCCTCTTCGGTTTCGGTTTCTCAATGGGGAAGTACATACTCTCCATATATGGAACCGTAACCACTCCACCGCGAAAAAGTACTTTGTAATCTTCCCTTTCTTCAAACCTCTTTTCACAAGGATTGTAAATTATTACTTCACTTTCTTCAAACCTCTTTTCCCAAGGGTTGTAAATTATTAATCTATCATGATTTTCGTGGAATACAATCTTATTTCCCACGGAACATAGCTTCAACGACAACCAAATTGGCATCTTATATTCAACCATTATTAACTCGTTCCAAGAATTATTGTCTACGCCATTTTCCTTCGTGTAAATCCGAACCTTGTAGAAATTGCAATACATGCACAAAGAACCCCTCACATTAACCAAGTGAATAATTTTGCACCCGTCTACATTTTCCGGCAAATGCAAAAACTTGAACTTGTCATCTCTCGGATCATAATACACTATTTTTGTAACAGTCGGGCGACTCCAAACCCAATAGCTAACCCCGTCAACACAGACTCCTTTCGGTGAAGTGTTCCTTGGATTGAAACCTAAACCAGTGTATTCAATTTCGTATTCTTTTTTCATCATAATCCAGGATTTCTTCTTACAAGAATAAACTGAGTAGTGGTACCAATCCGCAACAACAACCTTAAAATCGTCAGTGTTCGGATCGCGGCAAAGCCCGAAAGACGCCTTACTGCAGCCCTTCCGATGCCAAAGCTTTTCCGCTGTTCGAGTGGATGGATTCCACAACACAAGTCTCTGGTACGAACGGCTGGTTAACAGTAGGATGCCATCACAAAAGCACAATACCAACCCACAGCCAAAGGGGGCTTCTATTACTACTGGTAGGGTTTGGAATTTTTCATCATCGAATTCAACCACGGAAAATCGGATAGAAGAAGTACTCGACATCGCACGAGTTAGGAAAAGGTTATGCGAGGTTGAATGCTTAGATTTTTGGATATGATTCTGGATGAATACAGGATCTGTGATTATAGTATTCCATGACTTGGAAACTGATTTGAATCGGTAAAGAGATTTTACTGATAAGTTTGATAGAATAATTTCGACGATTTCCGGTGGAAGATGTGATTTGTTATCAGCCATGGTTTGGAGCTTGTAGGCAGCGGCATTGATTTGCAGCATGTGTGTGTGCATATATATACAGTTCCGTGAGTTACGGATTCTGCAACAAGAGTTGTATGGTATTTTGCTTCTCTTAGAAGATTAACTTTCCCTATCTTTGAAAATGTCGTTACAAAAAACAAAAAAAAAATGAATATACGAGCAGTATGATATGTCTACTTGGGTCAACCCAATAGGCCTATAATTTCTTTATGGCAGCGACTATTTGCAAGACGAAATTTACTTAGTGCAAGACCAATTTAATTTTTTTTATTAAATTCAGTATAAAAAGACTATAATAACCTTAATAAAATACAAACAAAAAAAAATTATTTTATTAATTTTCTTTTGCAAGACCAATTTTAAAAAAAATTAATAAAACAAAAAGAAAAAAGAAATTGAATTGACAAAATCAAAACGAGGAGGGAAAATTGAAGAAAACAAAAAAAATCAATTGCAGCAAAAAACCGTTCGTCGCCCCGTCGCCGTCGCCCCGTCGTCGTCGCCGTCGCCGTTGAAGTCCACCGCCGTCGCCCGTCGCCGTTGAACTCCGTTGTTGCCCCAACCCCGTCACAACAATCTCACGAAAAACAAGTAAAAATTACTTTTTGAATTAACTTTTTTTGAGAAATAAATGTGATAAACATTATTTTATTGTTAGAATAATGAATTCAAGTCGTTTTAGAACATAGTTGATGATTCTAGGGTTCGATTGTAGCACTATTGTTGAAGGAGTTGCGGTTTTACAAAAATCGACATGTACTTGTCGTTTTTTTGGAAAATTTTCGACACACTGGCGTCGAAATACCCTCTTAATATCGACACCAGAATGTCGATAATTTCAATATAATTCGACAGTTAATGAGTGTCGAATTATTTTGACATTTTCGACACTGCAGTGTCGATATAAAGCTGATATTTCGACCTGTACATGTCGATTTTTTTGTACGTGAAATGAGGTGCGAAAAACGAGAAAAACGATCACAAAGTACAATATTTCTTACCTCTTTGTGTTCTTCGACCTTAGAATCCTCCATATTTATGTCTTGTGTATCCATAATGTCCTTCTTTTCAAGTTTTAGTAAGATTTGAGGGTTTTATGTGATAAGGGTTTTGGAGAATATGGAAGATTTTTTTGTGGAAAAAAATGTGTAAAATGAGGGTGAAGAAGATGTTGGTGTTTTGTTGGGTGAGTGAGTTCCCTCTCTTTTTTCTTTTTTTTTTTATTCTTTTTTTTTGTATTTTTTTTTGGTCTTGCAATAGCAATTAACTTAATTTAAATTAATAATATCTAAATTATTATTGGGGTTATATTTGTAATTTCCAGTCTTGATCTTAGTAAATTTATTTATATTTTGGTCTTGCATGAAGTAAGGTCTTGCACTTAGTAATTTTCGTCTTGCAAATATCTGCAGCCTTTCTTTATTTACTGGGCCACAAGCCCAATATTGAAGACCACTACTATTGAGGCCCAGTCTCCGTCAAATAAGGTTTTGGCCCGATAATCTTAACTAATTAAACTTCAGCCCTATCAATGAGGTATAAATAAATGTTTTTCTTAAACTTTTCAGATGTTTTCCTTTTGGGAAAATTTTAATTTTGGTCCTATATGCTGGTCTCTTTAGAGATTTAGTCTTGTAAGTTGACATATTTCAATTTTACATGCAATAATTGTGAAAAAATAGTATTTTTAGTCCTATTTCACTCGAACTTGAATTTTAGCCGTCGTTTAATGATGTACCTAACAAACCCGTAGAAATTTATATATATGGACACTTAAAAATTATAATTGCTCCTCTAATTTGATTTTGTAGATGTCTCACATAATTAAAGTTCTACAAATGGTAGGTTAGATGTCGAATTTATAAATTTCCAATCGTCCATATAACTAAAATATGTCAAGTTTATTTGTCGCGTCATAAAATTAAAAATCATGCAAAATAGGACTAAAAATACTATATATTTGCTAAGCTATTGCATGAAAAGTGAAATATAACAAGTTAGATGACTAAATTCCTAAATAGATCAACATAGAGGACCAAAACTACAATTTTCCTTTTTCCTATTCATGTAAAATCTAAAAAAGAAGAATAAATATCACTTAATCCCCCGTAGTTACAAGCTTTTGTAGATGACCTCTTTTTGCTCGTCATATCAGCAAATAATCCCCTTGGGCCTCTTTTGGTTTGATGGATGAGATAGATAAATTTGTTAGGATTACGTCATATAACACTATTCATGATTATATAGTAGCAAAAAAAATGAGTTTGGTTTGTAGGATTTACCTACAAAAGACAACTGTCTATGATGTTTGGTGGCATGATTTGTACTGATAAGGTGTGAAATAACATAATTGCCCTTACATGTCAAGATCCAAGGAGGGGAAAATATGTGTTCTTCAAAATTATTGGTAACTCACCCTTTTGCAAATAATTTCGTTGTTTTGCAACTATTTTGTAAAATGTATTTTACTTCATAAGGTAGAGTGAGGAATGAATCATTTAATTTATGAGCACTCTTCCAAATAATTGATAACGTATATTTTATGGCAAAACAAGGACAAATTGCTTGTGTTAATTCTAAAATATAAATAAATTTGACCAAAAATTGAAAGAAAAATACAAGTTAGACCATTAAAAAACACAACACAAGAAAGAAGACAATTCACTAACTTTTTTTGTTCTTGTTCTTAGGCATAGTCTCTACAAATTTTTTAAGAGTTGGATAAATTATGAGGAAAAAAATGGCCTCCGACAACACAACTGGGTATTGTTTTCTCTCTCATGATACCGCCGTTCCAGTTCTATTGTAATGTCGCGGTTGCGTCGTGGCTGCGTCACGGCCGAAACGGATAAATTATAATAAAATTGCAAAAAAATATAATTAATGTCACATAAGTTTTAATATTAGTATTACACTAGAATATATACAAATTATCATTAAAACTCTAATCTTAATTTTAGAACAATTCTTTAACCCTTGAGAAGTAGAAATAGGGGGTGAAATTGTAAGTTATGACATTTTTGAGATTTAGTTAACCCTTAATTAAGTGATTTAGTGATTTAGTGATTTGATTAGCTCTAATGAAATCTTAATTAGGTGATTTGATTAGGGATTTGATTAGATGCAGTTATTTTATTCTTTCTATTGCTTCTCTTTTGTGTGTATATAAATATACAAACAGTTATTGATGAAATACAAGACAAAAATCCATCTTCTTCAGTCATGTGTTTCATCAATTTTACATCGTCCCTCAAGTTTTCATCAATTTTACATCGTCCCTCAAGTTTACACCGATTTCACATTCGGTCCCCAAGTTGACAAAAATAAAAAAAAATAAAAAAAAATAAACAATTGGTCCCTCACAGTTCAACAATTTAACACTTTTGGTCATTTCTGTCAATTTACTATTAGTTCGTCAACTAAGACAGTGATGGACACATTACTTGATGGACACATTGCTTGATGCCATTAGGTAATAAAGAAAAATTGAAGGAAATGACCAAAATTAGACAGTGATGGACAGATTGCTTGATGCCATTAACGAAAAATTGACTGAAATGACCAAAAGTAGACAGTGATGGATACATTGCTTGATTCCATTACGTACGTACGAAAAATTGACGGAAATGACAAAAAATGTTCAATTTTTGAAACATGAGGGACTAGATCTGATCGAGAAAACAAATATAACCCACGTCTTCAAAACAAGAATAGACTTATTTCGACGTGACACTGAACTATGAAATGCTAAATAATACTCTATTGTAAACAGTTCCGCTTCAATTACCTCTCGGGTTTCGATCTCTCAATGGGGAAGTACAAACTCTCCATATAGTTAACCGGAACAGATGCGATGTCCCAGAACTGTGTGTCCGTTTTGAATTCTTCAAGCCTTCTATCACAAAGGTTATAAATTACTAATCTATCATAATCTTCTGTGAATGCAATCTTATTTTGGTTAAAACATAGTGGCTGCAACACCGAAAAAACCGACACCTTGTGATATTTAATGGTTATCAACTCCTTCCAAGAATTATTATCTATGCCGTTTTCCTTTTCCCAAATCCGAACTGTGTTCTTCTCTATGCCATGAAAATTGCAATACAGGCACAAGGAGCCCCTCAAATTAACCAAGAAAATCAATTTTCTGTCGTCTATTTTTTCCGGCTTATCCAGCATCTTGAACTTGTCATCTCTCGGATCATAATACATTATTTTTGTAGCGTTTTCGAAACTCCAAACCCAATAGCTGGCCCCGTTAACACAGAGTCCTTTCGGATTTCTGTTCATTAGACCTAAACCGGTCGATTCAATTTCGTAATTTTTTGTCAACATAATCCAGGATTTGTTCTTACAAGAATAAACTGAGTAGTGGTACCAATCCGCAACAACAACCTTAAAATCGTCAGTGTTTGGATCGCGGCAAAGCCCGAAAGACGCCTTACTGCAGCCATTCCGATGCCAAAGCTTTTCCGCTGTTCGAGTAGATGGATTCCACAACACAAGTCTCTGGTACGAATGGTTGGTTAAGAGTAGGATGCCATCACAAAAGCATAATACCAACCCACACCCAAAGGGGGCTTCTATTACTACTGGTAGGGTCTGAAATTTTTTATCGTCGAATTTAACCACGGAAAACCGGATTGGAGAACTCGACCTCACACGACTTAGGAAAAGGTTATGCGAGTTTGAATTCTTAGATTTTTGGATGTGATTTTGTACGAATAAAGGATCTGTGATTATAGTATTCCATGACTTGGAAACTGATTTGAATCTATGAAGAGATTTTACTGACAATTTTGATAGGATAATTTCTATGATTTCCGATGGAATGTGTGGTTTATTCTCATCGGCCATGGTTTTGAAGTCTGTAGGCGGCGTGGATATACATGTTTATATATATATATATATATATATATATATATATATATATATATATATATATATATATATATATATATATAAAATTCCGTGAGTTATTCACTTTGCAAGAGAGTTGTATGGAATTTGGTTTCTCCAACTAATTAGAAGATTGAGTTTCCTTGTTTTTCAAAATTTCATTAAAATGGCTTAATCCCACTTTGAATCCTTGAAATATATCATTTTCGCACTTTGCACCCTCGAAACAAATTTAATAGCATTTTACAACCTCGAAACACAATAAATCATGCATAATGCACTCCAATAAATTTGTAAAGCGAATAAAGGTAATTTAATATTTTTAGTGGTATTTTTTTAGGATTAAAAATATCAAATCCTTTTTTTTTCCTCATCAATTATTTTGAAATTATTAAGTGCAAGAATAAAAAATACATCTCATCGATATTATTAAAAATTATATTTTTCATCACAAAAAAATATTTTACGAAAAAAAATCATTCAGCTATTTCGTTATCAAGTTATATGAAAATCATATTTATTTCAAATAATTTTACCTAATATTTCCACTAGTTGCAATAAAAGATCCATCAATCGAATAATTTAGTTATAAAAGTTTATTTTAATTTATTTTCTTAGAAAATATAATTATTTTTAATAATCCGGTGCGATTTTTATTATTTCGTCATTTTGTGCGCTCAAAATTAGGTTTGAGGTTGAAGAAATTAAGAATTTAATTTGTTATTTTGATAAAAAATGAAACTGCCTCTATTATCAATTCATGGTGTATTGTGAATGATTTAGTGTGTTTTGAGGATATAAAGGGCTATTATTATTTTTCAAGGGTGCAAAGTTCGAAAATGCTCCATTTCAAGGGTGCAAATAGGATTAAGCCCATTAAAATTGTGGAAGTGTATTAGAGTGATTTTATGAGTAAACACGACTTGGTTTAATAACTACACTCTAAGTACGCATATGCATGAGTGTGTGTATGTGTGATTATGTGTAGATTTACGATTCAAATCTACCCAGTGTAAACAATCAGGTGTAACATCCAAATTCCCAGTAAACACTGTAAAACCCTTTTATACTGTAAAACCCTTTTTTGTTAAGGAAAATCATCGCCAAGACTTCGATATGTTCATTTAATTGAGCAGAATCCAAATGTGTTTACTTCTTTTTTCCATTAATAATTAACCATTTACCTACAAGAAAAAGACCTTTTCGCCTGGTGCTTTCCCCGGTTCCAATAAATTCCCGATTCTTAATTGTTACAGTATATACTCCACGAAATCTACACATAATTTTAGCAAAGAGAAACTCAGATTAATCGAGAATAGGGGATGTAAATGAGTTGAGCCGACTTGAAAAAAAATTGAACTTGAGCTCGTGAGCTCAAGCTTTTTGACGAGCCGAACTCGAGCTTTAGTTGTTCGTGAACTCACGAGCCGGCTCACGAACTTTCCTTTTATTTATTTTTTAACTTTTATATATTAACTTTGATTTAAATAATATATAGTAATATAAAATGTTATAATATAAATATAAAAAGAACATATAATAATTAAAAAATATAAAATTACAGTTCATTATTTATTATTGTAATTTTGTTGGTTATAATACAAATAATTTTTAACAATAGTTTGAAAATCCAGAACAGGGGAGGGAGCTTTGAAAATTCTTTATAAATTCCCTACTGCTCTAAACACTAGCAAATTTTATACCAAAGTAGATACGTGAGTTAGAAACATACTCCAAGGTAAATGCATTCATTTGAGTAAAAAAAACTTCATATATTGATGCATTTCCTAAAATGACTCAGCATGTGCACAGTTACGGAAATTAATTCATAATAAATTCGTGACTTATCCAAATGATGCAAAAGACCTATCAAAATAATCCTAACAGAAAGACCTATGAATCTGTAAAATTACATGCAATTCTAAACAGAAAGTATATTTAATACGGATTATCGAACAACAGGGCATAACACAACATATAATTAACCGATAAGCATTATATAGAAGTTTGGCAAAAAGAGGAAATCAAAATCCTAATTATTATTAGATGCAATGTTTTCTTACTAATAAGATCCCCCGAGGGGTGGAAGAGTACGATAATAGACATCTAAGATGGTACTGAAAGTCTTTAAAATTAAACTATATACGTAGAACAATATGGCTAAATTAAGAGCACACAA